>OV884019.1:57165977-57463772 GCA_930367235.1 Sarcophaga rosellei | reverse complement strand
ATATAATATAATATAATATAATATAATATAATATAATATAATATAATATAATATAATATAATATAATATAATATAATATAATATAATATAATATAATATAATATAATATAATATAATATAATATAATATAATATAATATAATATAATATAATACAATATAATATAATATAATATAATATAATATAATATAATATATTATACTATAATATAATATATAATATAATATAATATAATATAATATAATATAATATAATATAATATAATATAACGTAATATAATATAATATAATATAATGTAATATAATATAATATAATATAATATAATATAATATAATATAATATAATATAATATAATATAATATAATATAATATAATATAATATAATATAATATAGTATAATATAATATAATATAATATAATATAATATATAATATAATATAACATAATATAATATAATATAATATAATATAATATAATATAGTATAATATAATATAATATAATATAATATAATACAATATAATATAATATGATATAATATAATATAATATAATATAATAAAATATAATATAATATAATATAATATACCATAATATAATATAATATAATATACTATAATATAATATAATATAATATAATATGATATAAATATAATATAATATAATATAATATAATATAATATAATATAATATAATATAATATAATATAATATAATATAATATAATATAATATAATATAACATAATATAATATAATACAATATATTATAATATAACATAATATAATATAAAATAATATAATTTTATTTGAAACATTGGTTTTTGCCGATATATTGTTGTTATTTGTTATAATAAAATCAATTAATGTTTTCGAACTCGAAATTCGTGTAAATTCTCCTATTATTTGTTTAAGGCCATTATCATCCAGTAAACATTGCATTTTATTTTTATAAAAACCATCCTTATACCAATCTATATTAAAATCACCAGCTACTATTATATCACAGTTTAATTAACTCATTTATTCTAATACAGTCACACAGATAATTATACGTACCCCCCTAAAAATCATTTTTTTTAAAGTAATGAACTTCTAATCTAAAATTTCTTTACATTAGCGTCTGTAACGACACATTTACTTAAATAAAGAAAAAAGATTCCCAAAATCTATGAATTTGTGACTGCAGTTTGCTTAAAACCAATATGGCACCACAGAAAATTATACGTACGACGTATATTTCTAATACAATTTCTCCAAGGGTAGCCCGGTATATAAAATGTATTGTGAATAAAAATCCTAGGACTACAGCCGTAGAAATACGAAAAACCTCACAATGTTATTGTGCATTCCGAAACAGTTCGAAGTGTTTTGAGAAAGAACGGTTTCCGCAGCCGAGTGCCGAGAAAAAAGCCAATATTGAAATTTGCCCAATAATATATGGACAAGTCCTCTGATTTTTGGGCGAATTTAATATTTAGTGATGAGAACAAATATAATTTGTTCGGCTGTGACGGAAAACAAAAAATTTGGCGCAAAAATCAGTAGACTTGTCCATATATTATCATTTTTAAAATAATGATTTTTAGGGGGATACGTATAATTATCTGTGTGACTGTACTTCTTCAAATACTCCCAAAAATTCCGTTTCAGCACTACTAGCTGATCTATACACAGATGTAATTGCAACTGTGTAGTTGCCATATAAGCCGCTATCAATATTTTTGAGTCAATAATTTTTTCAAAGATTTTTTTTACATTCCAGCTCTTTTTGAAATATGTTATTATTCCACCTGTTCTCGTTGAATTTGATACCGTTATAAATTGGTTGTAACCAATAAGCTGCGTTTCTTCCTCATTAATTTCCTTGGTTAAATGGGTTTCCGAAAGTATTATAAATTCAGGTTTTTTTTCAGCTAATATTTCTAATTGGTTATAATTATTTAATATTCCTTGTATATTTGTGTATATGCCTTGTATTTTCCGTGATTGTTATGCCACTAAACCACTTCTCCTCTTTTTTGCATTCAATTTATTTTGATATACAGGACAATCTTTACTATGGGTCGAGTGATTCTCGTCCAAACTTAGATTCAACCTGTTATTTACTCTCACACAGTTAATACATTTATTTATTGTATCTTGGTTCCATTCCTTCGATTTATGACTTCCATGACATTTAATGCAGACCTCTTCATATTTACAATCTGACGATTTATGGTTGTATCCTTTACATTTAAAACACTGTATAATTTGAGTACCATCGAAAACTTTGCATTTCTCCCAACCAATATTGACTTATTGTGCCATCATTACTTTCATATAAGCATCATTACCTAATTTGAGTATAGCGTTGTATATTGTCTCACCATTTCTTTTATACTCAAATAACTTTATTACCTATATTTGGCTCTCATTAAGAAAATTGTTTTGTTTTCTCAATTTTTCAATAATTTCAGTTTACGTTAGTTTAAACTAGAGATGAGCGATCCGGTGATTTTTGAAGAACGTTGTTCTTAGTGAACGTGATTTGTTAATCACTGTTCTTTAAAACAGTGATTGTGATCACAGTATTCCAAAAGAAAACAATAATAACAATAAAGTATTTTATTAAGTCGTAAGAAAGAGACAACTAGATACATACTACGAAAAGACTACTAAACAAAATCAACGTGGTGTCTTCAATGTTATTATTTTTAATGTAATTTTTTTTATATGAAGTTTGACAATCAAGTTTCACAGAAAGTTCATGTATAAATACGGTGACCATATTTTTTCCAGCAAAATACAGAAATAAATCAGGTTATTTTTAACCATCAAAATTTTAATTGTCAATAAAATTTTAAACATTATTATATTGATTGTTAAAAAATAAAAATTTATTAATTCAATTTAATAAAGTACAAAAAGGAAGCAAATAATAAATAAAGGGTCCGCCAAATAACTTTTTTTTTGAAAATTCTTTAAAAAAAAA
Organism: Sarcophaga rosellei; assembly: GCA_930367235.1. NCBI lineage: Eukaryota > Metazoa > Arthropoda > Insecta > Diptera > Sarcophagidae > Sarcophaga > Sarcophaga rosellei. Next base: position 57,460,805 of record OV884019.1, on the reverse strand, counting down.
CTACTGAATATTTTCTCAAATTTCTTTTTTTATTTGAAAATGCAATACTTCCGGTTAATAATGGAAAATAATTTCATTCAAATGGCTGCCTCGGCTGGCCATGCCGTAGCCTTCACGATCGGTTTAATTTTTAATCACATTATCGATTGTGTGCAGCTGTATTTTACCAATGGCTTCACGAATATTGTCCTTTAAAGCATCAATTGTCTCTGGCTTGTCGCCGTAACACTTATCTTTGACGGCACCCCATAAATAATAGTCCAACGGTGTCATATCGCAGCTCCGAGGCCAAACGACATCAGCTCTGCGGCTGATAATGCGATCTTCAAAAACAGGGCGCAAAACATCGAGTGTAGCTTCGGCTATGTGGCACGTAGCGCCGTCCTGTTGAAACCAAATGTTGACAATATCCTCCTCTTCAATTTTTGTGAACAAAAATTTGTTCAACATGGCCCGATAACGATCGCTATTGACTGTAACGGCCACTCCTTGCTCATTTTCGAAGAAAAATGGCCCAATTATGCCTCTAGACCAAAATCCGCACCAAACAGTGACTCGTTTTGGGTGCGTCGGCTTTTCAATGTATGCGTGCTGGTTTTCCATGCCCCAAATGCGACAATTTTGCTTGTTTACATACGGAGCTGACGCTGCTTCTCTTCTTCGAAAATCCGTACGCAATTTTCGCACACATTCTGCAACATTACCATGATTTTCAAAGTAATGTCGCAATATTTCCCAGCGTTGTTCAAGCGTATACACAACCATATTCGTTCAGCGGAAGGATAAAACTAATTATCTGTCAAATCAGATATGAGCTAAGTGTTACCATTCACGAAATAAGCTCTAGTTGAAGAAAAAAAAACGTTAGTTGGCCGACCCTTTAGTATTTCTACTTGCACACCTTTCAGTGGTATAAAAAACGAACAAATATTAGACATATTTTTATGTTGTTATGATTTGAACAATCAAAAATATCGACACTACTTATCATTTTTGGTAAATGTTTATAGTTGAAAAAAATTTATTACCTACATTTGTGTCAGAATTTTTTAATATTTATGTATTCTTATGTGTTTTTCTATGCGTTTCTTATGTAAAACTGAAAAAATAACTAACTACTGAACAAATACAGAACACTAAATAAAATACAGAACATTTTCACGTTTTTTAGCAAAGAATAATTTATACAGAACAGGGCTCTAAAATACAGTACTGTTCTGTATAATACAGAACGTCTGGTCACCGTATGTATAAAAGACAAAAGTAAATAATCGGCATCATCTAATAGTAATTCTGCCTCGCTCAAAATAAAATGAAATAAATTTGAGTATGTAATAATTTTGAAAGAACGACATTATTAGTAACTGTTATTTGGCAGTTTCAATCACTGTAGTTACCAGTGAATTATCAATCACCGTGATTAAATCACAGTTTTGAAAATATCGCTCATCTCTAGTTTAAACGATATACCAGTTATTTTAATTTTCATATCAACTTGATTAGGAACTTTAATTTCGTATAATATAATTGTTCAATGTTGACACAAGTAAAAGGAACACCCACACCTTTAATATTAACGGTCTTTTAATTATTATATAAATTATTTAATTATAAGTTGTTTTTCATTAAAAAAAATATTTTTTTATTTATTTATTATTTTCACTTGTTGACCACTTGAATGTTTTTTTACAACTGAACTTAAAATTAATTCTTAATTCTAATTACGGTTGAAACTGCAAGATCTGCATAATAACAATTTACGATAAGCGTGTTACAAAAGAATGCTTAGTAAACAGAAACTATAAAAAGTATGTCTTGTGCAATATTTAATAAAAGAGGTTGGTAACTGTCTGGAAATGTGTCAGCAAAAATGAAATTAATGTTTTTTACGTTAACACCTCCCCACTTAAATCCGAGCGTCCTCGTTCGGTCAAAAATATGGGATGTCCGATATTTTTGTAATGCTCTTTTGTTCTGGTTTCTTCCTTTCTGATAACTCAGGCATGGATGTGTGTGTTGATGGGCTGTAGGAATAATAACCGTCTTATTGTTTCTTTTGAGTATCTTTGATTTTAGGAGAAGGACGATCATGGATGATATGGCCATTAAAGAGAGACCGAGGTTAACTGCTAGGCCTTTTTTATGTTTATCCTCTAGCAGATCAATGGCTTCAGTGTTGTTTGTCCGTATCTCTTTTACCATTTCTAACGATAGGGTTTCCTCTATATTTTGGCCTAAATATCTGGGTTGGAGGATTGCCGGTTGCGGTTGTAGTTGTATTCCTTCAAAAAAGCTATAGATTTTATCAGCTACTGACACAGATATATTAGAGAATTGTATCACGTAGGTCCCAGTAAGGTTTTGTGGTTCCTTGTCGACAAAAATTGTTCCGTTAAATTGATTCAGCAATATTGTTCCTGGCGAAATCTCCTCGATAGTGGGGGTACTTCGATTGTCTATCAGGCTACAGTTTGCTGGTTTGCTTTTTATTAAGTCTGCCAGACACATATCGGTTTCCAGATTATCTAAATTATTTCTATTACATATTGTGATATTATTATAGTTTTTACATTCTTTCTTTATACCGTAATTTACATTGTCACATATAAGAATATTTTTAAATGTTATTTTATTTACATACTTTCCAAATTTGATCGGTCTTACTAACATTTTATTACATGAATTTACATTTGTTATTGGAATACTTAATATATAGACGATTGAGCTTTGACCCGATGCTATTTTTATCTCGGCAAACTCAAAGGCTTGTTCTAAATTTATAAATGGTATGGAATCTTTACTTATTATTTCTTTAACAAGGTTGATTTCTTCTGATTTTAATAAAAATGAATTGACTACACCCACTTTTGCCCAATGTATGGCATGTTGGATATTAATCAATTCTTCCTTGACAGTATCTAATTTATATTTTAATATTGTTACCAATTGTTCCTTTACCGAATTGCTTTTATTGTAGCTATTATTAAAAGTTTCCAAAATTTTAACGTCGGCCGAAACCAGTGTGAAGAATAATCTGAAAAATAATTTATGACTTTAGTTCCTGATATTATTTTTGTGTACCGTTCTTCCTAATTCTGTTAAGACTGTTGTATTTCTATTCTCCTTAACTATTTCCTTTTTGTATGTTTTACTAAGTTTCGTCCCTAATCTCCTGTTTTCCTTTACATAGATGATTTGTCCAGGTTCATAAGTCTTAGGTTCGATCTTTCTTTTATTGTGGTAGTTCATGTCTTCTAACTGTTTTTCCTGAATTCTTCTGATAGTGTCTAATTTAACTTTTTCTATTTACTGAGGGTTGGTACTTACTCTTCCTAAAAAAAATGCTTCTATTGGTTTCTTTTTTGTAGTAGAATGTATGGAATTATTGTACTCGTAGATTGCTTTATACAATAGCTCTGGGAATGTTGTGTGTGAGTTCTCGGCTTTCAAGCAACGCATAACTTCCGAAAGCGTGGAATGAAACCTCTCAACTTGTCCATTAACGCTGCTACTATATGGTGGAATCTTAAATACTTTTATACCATACTGATTTTCTAACATAAAAATGATAGATGTAGAATTAAAAGATTTTTCGTTGTCCATGACAATCGTTTCTGGCATTCCGAAAGAAAGTAAGAGTTCCCTAAGAGGTTCTTTGACATCTTCAACGGCTCGTGACCTTAATATTCTTGCTTGCGCAAATTTGGAGAATTTATCTATAGCAGTTAAAATAGCCTTTCTCTCAGTCATGAAAATATCTATGTGGACGATTTGTCCGGGGAATTGTGGTATTGGCGTTTCTTGGATTGCGATTTTGTTGGGGTGTCTCTCATATTTATTCATATTATTCATTATTCTTTGCACACCTTACAAGAGCTAATGAGTTTTTTTATTTTCGGGTGCATTTGTGGAAAGTAATAATTTGTTAAAAGCTGTGCCTTATTCTCAATACTGTTCCTGTGAGCTCGATGGTGTTCTTTAAGTATTTCGGTTTCCTGCTCTTCGTCGCTTTTCAAATCCGTGACTATTTTCCTACAATATTTTACCCTGTATTGGGCGAAATTATTTCTGTAAATTTCTTGTAACATTCCTAATATTTCATCCGATGTATATATGCAATTAGTTACTGAGGGATTCAAATATTTTTTTAATATCTGAGTCAGGGACTCTGGTGTAATGTCAGGTTCGTTAATTCTATGTCTGTGAAAGGTAGGGAAAACAATTTCAAAGTTATAAGACGGTTGGCTTTCTTCATTTGAAATGAATATTTGATTCTTGAAGGCGTTAATGGGAGCATCAGTATATTGTATTAAATTTTGTGATGAACTCTCATCGCTATGTTGAGTTACAGTTAAGGTATTTACAAGAGTGTTCTCAGGCGAAGGTCTGGATAAAGCGTCGGCAACTACATTAGTGCTGCCTGGTTTGTATTGTAGTTCGTAATTGAAGTCCTCGAGAAATGCTTTCCATCTTTTAAGTTTAAAATTCGAATTTTTGTTATTCAAAGCATAAGTCAGAGGAAGATGGTCTGTAAGTATTTTTAACTTCGCGGAGCCATAAAGGTAGTTCCTTAGCGACTTTAACGCCCATACGATTGCGAGCAATTCTCTTTCATTGGTGGCGTAGTGCTCTTCTGCTTTGCTAAGGGTTCTTGATAAAAATACAATAGGTCTATTTTCCTGGGATAGCACTGCTCCTAGTGCGTAGTTAGAGGCGTCTGTCGTGAGGGTAAATTCTTTATTAAAGTCCGGATACGCTAACATAACATCGTCAGAAGTCAATATGGTCTTAAGTTTTATAAATGCATCCATTGCTTCCTGATCTAAATCAATTGTTATCTTTTTTGACATATATTTGGACGAACGTCCTGCCTCCCCTCTTAAAAGCATTGTCAGGGGCTTTGCAATTTTGGCATAATCCCTGATAAAGCGTCTATAATAGTTGGACAATCCCAAAAATGATCTTAGATCTTTCAGTGTTTTGGGTGTTGGGAAATTTAGGATTGCTTCTACTTTTTTGGGGTTGGTTTTTATTCCCTCATCTGAAATGATGAATCCTAAAAGTTCAACCTCTTTTTTCAAGAACTCGCACTTGTCCAACTGAACTTTCATATTTGAAAGTCTAAGAGTTTTAAAAATGGTATCTATGTTTTTGAAGTGTTCTTCTTCATCTTTGGAAAATATAATAATGTCGTCCATATAGACGAAACAAATTTTTCCTATCCATTTTCTGAGTATGTCGTCTAACGTCCGCTGAAATATGGAAGGCGCATTCCTCAATCCGAACGGTAATCTGGTAAACTCATATTTACCATTATTGACCGAGAATGCCGTCTTTTGTCTGTCAGCCTCTCTAAGCGGTATTTGATGGAACCCGCTTTTTAAATCCAGTACTGAGAAAAATTTGTTTTGTCCCAGTTGTGGGAGAACATCATTGATCTCTGGGATTGGGAACTTTCTATAATCAATTACTATTCTGTACTTTTTCTTGCCGGATGCATCGGCTTTTTTAGGAACAACCCAAATGGGTGAGTTGTATGGCGACCGTGAAGGTCGAATGATACCTTGCTTCAAGAGGTCTTGTATTTGGTTTTCGACTTCATCTTTTAATTGTACAGGATAGGGATAATATCTGGAATAAATGGGATCGTCAGTTTTAGTCTGGATGTCTGCAACTACAGCTGTGGTGTAAGTAAGGTTCTCGTCTGGTTCACTAAATAAGGTTTTGTGTCGTTCGATAGTTTCTTTTAACCTGTTTTTTTGTTCTACTGTCATGTGGTCAGTCCTGATACTAATATTATTAACCGATTGTGAGATTTTCTGCTTTATTTTGACTTTAAGTTTTTTATTGATAAGCATATAGTTATCTGCCAGATAAATAATTGCTGATAGTTCTTTTAAACTATCGTTTCCTAAGATGCCATGGAAGGATCTTAGAGATGGTAGTAGAAAAAATTTGATTTTATCGGCATGTTTGCCGAAAAGATTTACGAAAGTATGGTGGGTAATTTCATTTTGTCCACCTACTGAGCTTGCATAGAAATTATTCTGGTTAGGTAAGGGATTTCTCACAAGGCTAGGCTGGATGTAATTCTTGTTTGATCCTGTGTCAATGAGAAAGTTTAGTATCTGTCCGGTATTCGTCCTGCACTCAAAATAGGGTAAGGACGAATTCGTTAGCCTAAAAAATGTATGTCTACGAATTCTTGTGTTTCAAACTGATTATCGTTTTCTTGTCTGTCCGTTTGGTTTTCGAGGTACTCATCAAGTGATGGTAATTTTTCCTCGCCCTCGTAGTTTGACATTTGTTCCTCATAATTACTTTGTTCTGTTTGCAAATGGAAATTCCTTTGCATTTTTGGTGGTCCTCGGAATTGTTCCGATTGGACGGGTGGTCTTTTACCAAAAAATTGATTATTTTGGCTTGGCCTATTCATGTAATTCACAGCCTTTGTTTTTGTTGAAGAGTCTACGTCCATAGGTTCAGGACGTGGCTGTGGTTTTGGTGCGCTTGGCCTAGGTGGCATGAAGTTTGGGTTTGAATATGCTTGTGCCATTGACATTTGATTAGGGTTATAATATCTTCTTGGAGGTATTGGTTTAAACTGATAAAAATCATGAGAAGTTTGTGGCATGTGAGCCAATTGTGTATAAAAATTATCCCGATGTTTGTTCTGGTATTGCATTCTATTTGGTGGTAGAGATATAGTTTTGTTGGTATTAGTCTTTTGAGAGTTCACAAATTGCGACCTCACGAATTGATTTTCCATTTTAAGGCACAAATGGAGTGCCAGAGGGAGATCTTTTGGTTCTTTCATACCAAGATGCATTGACATATTGCCTCTTAGACCTCTAATGAAGACATCTAAAGCCTTATCTCTATAGGTCTGTGCCAGAAGATCGAGCGCTTCTTTACCAATATCCATGCAAGATAATTTATTAATAATTAGAGAGAGATAGGAGTAAACCTCCTGATAGAAGTCTTGAATTTTGCTGTTACCCTGTGTTAATGTACTCATCTGGTATTCTAAAGTAGTCAAATCCCTTTTGTCTGCATAGTGTAATGCCAGACATTTCACAATGCAGTTCCAGTTTAAAGGAGTATTATATGACTCCAAGGCTGCATCTGCGCGGCCAATAATTTTGTTTCGAATTGTATTAATTATTGCAAAGTATTTAGGAGTCCCTTTCATAGAGTCGTACAGTCCGAGTATTCTGTCTACGCTCTTTTTCCAAGAGCTAAATTCTGATGGATTACGGAGAATTCCCTCAAGTTCTTTACAACGTCGGGAACCTTATCTAAATCTGCTAATTCGTTCCTATATCTTTCCTCTATTACCTGATCTATACCTCCTATATTTGCGTTGGGATTTAGTATCTGATTAATTGCTATTTGGCATTGCTGCGCGCAAATTCTAGCTATCATTTCTTCCATGTTTCTATTATTCTCATTATTAGGAGCTGGATTTGGAACATTTATATTCAGGACTGGGGGCCTGACCAAGTTGTTAGGATTAGACATAATTTATTATATTAATAGAAAGTATATTTTTGTTCTAATTTTTCTTATTTCTATTGGAGGGTCCCCTAGGAATCGCAATAGTGTTTTTTTTTTTAAAAAAAAAAAAAATTGTATTTGTGTTAAAAAAAATTTCTTATTTCTATTGGAGGGTCCCGTAGGAATCGCAATAGTGGTTCTAAAAGATATTTTTTTTGAAGAGATATTATTATTTTACAATTGATTCACATTCAAAGCAAAAATTTCTTTAATTGGAATTTGTTTATTAACTTTAATAATTTTCACTTTAAAATTTTAAATCGATTCTTATTCTTTAAATTTTAACTTCTATGTTTTAGTTTTAGTCGTTTTCTCTTTCCAAAAAGATTCACTTTTCCTTGCAATATTTTTCAAAATTTAATTCTCCAAAATTTACTTGTTAAATTTACTGTTGATTTACTTCACTTTTTCAATTTTTCATACGATTTGTAACTTAATTGGATTCTATTATTTTTCCTTTTTTGGAATTTTCATTACGTTTAAAATATTTTTATATTTTATAAATTCATAATTGAAATTTGTATTAAACTTTTTAATTGACTTTTAAACTTATATTTATCCTTATTTGTATTCTTTTAAGTTTTGCACTTTCCTCTTTTTTTAAACTTTTGATTTTTAGCACTTTTAGTAAAAATATATATTTTTTTTAATTAATAAATATTCTTCTTAAAAATTTAGTCTTAAACCTATGCTTACATAAAGATCATCCTCATGGAGCTGGTACCCCCCCCTACCAGCTCCTTGTTCCTTTTCCACCTTGTTACTAGGGTACCCGCGTCTACATCGAGTTCTCCACTCAAAATGTCCTTGTTTTGCAGATGATCGCTTATTGCAGCTTATGAGGTGCCTTTTACTTAAGTCCGCAGCCTATGGGGTGCTTGTCTTATGGGTGTCCTTGTATCTGCAGCCTATGGTGCTTGTGATAGGAACCTTTTAACGTTGGGCGCCAATTATTTAATTATAAGTTGTTTTTCATTAAAAAAAATATTTTTTTTATTTATTTATTATTTTCACTTGTTGACCACTTGAATGTTTTTTTACAACTGAACTTAAAATTAATTCTTAATTCTAATTACGGTTGAAACTGCAAGATCTGCATAATAACAATTTACGATAAGCGTGTTACAAAAGAATGCTTAGTAAACAGAAACTATAAAAAGTATGTCTTGTGCAATATTTAATAAAAGAGGTTGGTAACTGTCTGGAAATGTGTCAGCAAAAATTAAATTAATGTTTTTTACGTTAACATATACTCTTTTTGCTTTAATTGTATTATCCTTTATTCTTGTCCTTCAACATCGCTAACAAGCATTTAAACATTCGCTTATGTATTCACTCTAGTTTCGATCGTCAACCAGTAGTGAACAAAAAACATACATAAATTAAACAAATTGAAATAAATTAAAATTGTGAAAATTGACAACACAAAAAAAAACACATAAACATTATAAAAATTAAAAGCAAATAAAATTAAAAATTGTGACCCTTTTTTATAAACAAAAAATTACATGAACTAAAGGAAAATTATTTTATAAACAAAAACAACATAAACATTGTAAAAAGTGAATTTAATAATAAATAAGTTAAATTAAAACAACAAAATTAAAAAGCATTTTATTTAAAATACAAAAAAAAAAGGAACCAGCAATATAGACAAATCACAAACATTGTTTGATCACTTCGAACCGAATAAAGTGCAGTGTATTTTACAAGGACAAAAAATTCCCTAAAAATTGAAAATTTTAAAAAGACACCAAATTCATAACGGGAAAAATAAACAGTTTAATTTTTTTTTGGAAAAAATACAATCCACAAGTGCAGTGGCAGAGCAAAAGAGAAACAAAAATACAACAACAGACCCAACATACAAAAAAAAGAATAAAACTAGAAAGCATCGACTCAAATAAAGAAGACTCAACAACAACGAGTAAGTACTAAAAATCAAATACAATAAAGAGAAACACAAACCCTTTAGTGCGTGGGTTCTCTCTTAGAAATTTTTGTCGCTGTAGAAAAACAAAAAGGGTTACCACACATACTTCTTTTGAAAAATTACTGGGGAAACAGAATACCTCCAAATTAATAACCAATCTAGAAATTAATTATTCATTTTAATAATTCTTGTTGTAAAATCGCTAGCAGGGACTTTTTTGACTCACATTGACCCTTATTTTTATCGGTTTAAAGTTTAACCCTTCATTAAACAATGGCACTCGATAAATTTGTGAATTGTACAAATGACCTTTTAGATTTTGAAACAGAGTATACCCAAGGTGCGGCCGAAAACAACATTCACTCTCTTGAGGTACTTCGGGTCGAACTTGATTCTCTGTGGTCACAAATCAAAAGGACGTATGGAGAGTGTAGGGACACAAAAGGAGATTCAAAAGAAAAACCCATCGATAAAAATAAGCTTCGTGATCGTTATAAAAAAAGCTTTTTCTGCATACAAAACATATTTAGGGTCAATTAATGCAGAAATTCAAGACCTATCGAATCCAAGCAAAATGGAACGGATTTCTGTTGTTGAACATAACCCACAGGAACATCATGACATCTCTTTTGTGCGGCTACCTCCTTGCGACACGGACACATTTTATGGAGATTTTGTGAAATGGCCTACTTTCCGCGACCTTTTTACGGCCTTATACATAAATAATACTAGGCTTAGTAAAATTGAAAAACTTTTTCACTTAATACAAAAGACAGGAGGAGATGCTAGAAAAATAGTTTCAAATGCCCCATTGACTAACGAAGGCTTCGACATAGCCTGGAAAAACCTCGCGGCCCAATACGAAAACACTCGGATCCAAGTAAATGAACAATTGAAAATTTTATTTGACCTCCCGAACGTTGCCGAAGATTCAGGCTCATCCGTTCAGAAACTTCAACGAACAGTAAATTCATGTATTCAGGCAATAAATGCTTTAAGTGTAAAAACCGACACATGGGACCCAATTTTAGTATACATTTGTTCAACAAAGCTCCCTCGGACTCTTTTAAAGGAATTTGAAAATTCACTTCAAGAAATTACAAAAGTTCCGACTTGGGAACAATTCAACACTTTCTTGACGCACAATTCCAAGACTCTAGAATCCATAGCGGCCATCACACAATCTCATTCCAAAGCGGAACAATCAAGAAGGGATCATTTGAAAACTAAGCCAAAACGAGTTCACACTTTTCATATAAATACGACCCAGAACATAACTGAGTCGAAAAATAGAAAACCTTCAAACACAAGCAGGGCACAGAAAAATGACTCAAATTACAAATGCCAACATTGTAAGGAGTCTCACCGATTGTGGTCTTGTCCCAACTTCTTAGAGAAGAATATTAACGACCGAATTCATATTGTACGAGTTACAAATTCATGTTACAATTGCCTCTCTATTGAACACAGTGTCAAAGACTGTAAAAGCAAATTCAGTTGTAAATTATGTAAGCAAAGACACAACACTTTCTTACATAAGGGATCAGAAACCCAGAATTTAGTTCAGAATTGTGACGCGACCCAAACCAGCAGGAGCATCGCAGCACAAAACCATAACATACAGTCCACATCAGCATCGAACGTTTCCATCCCAAATATCACTTCCTTGACACTACAAGAGAGCAAACATGCCAATCAAACTCCCAACAAGAAAGAGACCTTGTTATTAACTGCAATTGTACTGATCGAAACTAGAGGCGAAAAGTATCAGGCAAGAGCAATCATCGACCCTGGTTCACAATCAACTTTTATGTCAGAAAAGTTGAAAAATCGACTAAATTTGCCCACCAAACGAAATTTAGTTCATGTTACAGGCTTGAGTCAAACAGTTTCAGAGACTTCAAGCAAAGCATGTTTATTCAATCTTTGCTCCAAGGTGGACTCACAATTTAAATTAGAAGTCTGGGCACCAGTCCTGAAGACTCTTCCATCTAATTTACCACCATAGACTTTAGATTTGCAACATCTCAATGAGACTGCAAAATTAGAACTTGCAGATCCTCTATTTCATCAAAGCAGACCCATCGACTTGCTTATAGGCCTCGACCTGGGCCACTCAATATATTGCATGGACACACCGATGCGGTCTACTGGATCCCTTTTGGCACAAAAGACAGTATTTGGCTGGATGGTGGGGGGACCAATTTCAACAACGACACAACCTAGTACAACAGTGTCACTACTCAACACTACGTCCCTTGACCGAATCGTCACACGCTTTTGGGAGGTGGAGGAGACCCCAAAACAGGTTTTGAGGTCAGATGAGGATACATTTTGCGAGAACAATTTCATGTCGACAACACGAAGAAACGACACAGGAAGGTATATAGTTACCCTACCCTTTAAAAATAGCGAAGAAATAGGAACTTCGAGAAACATAGCGATGGCACAGTTCTTGAGAATGGAACGCACGCTTAGCCAGAAACCCGAACTCAAAAAACAATACGACTAAGTAATTGTTGAGTACCTCGAGTTAGGACATATGAGGAAAGTCTCTCTCCTGGAAATCAACACAAACCCAAATTATTACCTGCCGCATCATGCAGTAATAAAACCCGAAAGGCTGACAACGAAACTTAGAGTAGTTTTCAACGCTTCGAGCCCGTCTTCAAACAAGAAGAGTTTGAATGACATATTATATCCAGGACCCATACTTCAACAGGACTTAGTGCTTCTGATATTGAAGTGGAGATTCTTCCGTTTTGTGTACAACGCAGATATCACAAAAATGTATCGACAGATACTCATTGACCCAACTCAAACCAAATATCAAAGGATATTATTTCGGCAAACAGAAAAGCATCCTATTGAGGATTACGAACTCCTAACAGTGACTTTTGGAGTCAACTGCGCCCCGTTTCTGGCCATCAGAACCCTACTTCAACTAGCTGAAGATGTAAAATCAACTCACCCTCTCGCATCAAAAACTCTACAACAAAACATGTTTGTGGATGATGTTTTAGCAGGTGGTCACACATTAATCGACGCCATCAAATCGAGAGAAGAACTTACAACAGTTTTAAAATCAGCTGGATTTGACCTGATGAAATGGACATCAAATGACCAACGAGTTATACAAGACCTACCAAATGAGACCCTACTACCTCTCGATTGGTTAAATTTGTCAGAAAACACTGGAACAAAAACTCTTGGGATCAAATGGAACATTTCTTCCGACTCATTTGCATTTACAGCACCAGATGTCAAATTAAAAGAAAACTACACTAAGAGAGAACTTTTATCGACAATTGCCAAATTCTTTGACCCTTGTGGATGGATAGCCCCAATAATAGTTGAAGCAAAACTAATTATGCAACAGATTTGGTTAGATAAAGTCGATTGGGATGACATACTAAAACCCTTGACTTGTCTACAGAGGCAAAAATTCATAAAACACTGCCCCGCAATAAATATATTGAAAATTCCCCGTTGGATCCAATTTAGCCCTAGTTGTAATGTGGAAATTCACGGTTTCAGTGACGCGTCACAAAAAGCTTATTCAGCGGCCCTTTATGTTCGGATACAGTCAGAAAATTCAGTATTCACATTTCTTCTGGCTTCAAAAACATGTGTAGCTCCCATTAAGCAAATATCTTTGCCCCGCTTAGAACTGTGTGGATCCGTTTTATTGGCAAACCTTGCATGTGGACTTATACCAAATCTTCAAATTCAGAATATCAAGACATATTATTGGACCGACTCAACAATCGTGCTGTCCTGGTTAAAGAAACCCCCTTGCTCATGGAACACTTTCGTTGGAAATCGTGTTTCTGAAATCCTAGATAAGGTTGGAAATCAAAATTGGCAACATATCGAATCCAAAGATAACCCAGCAGATGTAGCAAGCCGAGGATGTACTCCACAAGAACTGGAAAACCACAACTTATGGTTGTTTGGACCCTCCTGGCTAAAATTGTCTAAAAATCAATGGCCGAAAACAAAACAAACAGTAGACACAAACTTAGAAGCTAAAACCGTAAAAGCATTTACAACCACAACACGCGAAGACCCATTAAATCGATTCTCAGACTTATCACGCGCTTATCGAGTGCTCGCTTATGTCATACGATTATGGAGAAATACTGGAACCAACCGAAACCATCTTCGCGTATCTTCAGCAGAAATCACCCGAGAGGAAATAGATTTCGTCAAACATCGACTAATCGTATTAACTCAACAAAATCATTTTCCAGATGAGCACAAACGTTTGAAACTTAAGCAGAAAATATCCCCATCCAGCAGTCTTTTGACCTTAAATCCTTTCATGGATCGCCATGGAATTATTAGAGCCAATGGAAGACTCGCTCAATCACAAGCATTAACCTACAGTGAACGCTATCCAATATTGCTACCTCATAACTCGAAGTTATCACAATTGCTAGTGGAATTTACACATAAAATTCTCCTTCATGGAGAAAACCAACTAATGACTCGAGTCTTACGCACAGAATATTGGATATTCAGATTGAAACCCTTGGTCAAAAGCGTAATTCACAACTGTAAAATTTGTGTTTTGTACAAAAAACAGACACAAAATCAAATCATGGCTTCATTACCACCAGAACGTACAACATTATCACGACCCTTTGCTACAACGGGATTAGATTACGCAGGACCCTTTGACATCAAAAATTTCACAGGCCGAGCATGTCTTATCACAAAAGGGTTTTTTTTGTCTTGAGCCGGAGGTGGGAATCTTCTAAAGACACTTTTGTTCCAACAAAAAAGTGCACGATTCACCATCACTGGTGCCTACGTACTAAACCCACCCCCTACACACTTCAACCACTCTCCCTCCGCGGGACTGCCGTAAGGTATTACTTCGCGGAGGGCTGGTTAGCTCGAAAGCTTCATCACGTTAAGTCAAATTTCGCCTCCGTTTCTCTAGTCTACGGAGTTCTATCATAACTTCAGCCATTCTCTGCTCTTCCATTAGCCGGTTTGGTCCTAAACTCGTTTCTCCGCGCCATCTAAATCTGGGGCAGCATGTTAGAATATGCTCCGCATCTTCCTCCTCATCTACACAGTTTGGGCTTATAGGGGAAGTGTCATGACCAAATCTGTGCAGGTACTTGCTGAAGCACCCATGACCAGTTAGGAACTGGGTCACGTAATAGTTCAGCTCGCAATATTTGTCCTTCATCCAAAGGGTTACGTCAGGGACAAGGCGAAATGTCCATCTTCCCTTTAAACTGCTCTCCCATCGTGACTGCCATCTGTGCATGGAAGTCCTTCGTTCCACCGATTTTATAGTTGCTATTTCTTCTGGATACTCGAGACGGCGAAAGTATATCCTCCTCATCTCATCCGCCAATATGTCTATCGGTATTGTCTTTGCCAATACCAATACCGCTTCATCAGATACTGTCCAGAAGCCACTTATCCGTCTAATCGCGCTTAGACGATACACCGAGGACAGTATTCTCCTTGTCGTGCCCGCGGAGAGTGCCTCCGACCATATTGGGCATGCATATAGCATTGTCGACGTTACAACCGCCGAAATTATTCTCCTTTTGAATGGACCTGGTCCTCCAATATTTGGCATCATCCTCGCCAGTGCTCCCTGTGTTACAGACGCCTTTTCGCCGATGTATTTCACGTGCTCCTTGAAATTCAACCTGTCGTCGGTAATCACTCCCAGGTATTTTATCGCTCTCTTTGATTCAATCCTAGTGCCTCCAACGGTCACTTCCATTTTCTCCACTATCTTCCGGCCGCTTATCAAGACGGCCTCCGTTTTATGTGCAGCAAGTGTCAAACCTGCCTCATCCAGCCATGCTCCAACATTTCGAATCGCTGTGTTCGTTTTCTCCTCTATTTCCGCTATCGTCTTAGCCACCGAGACTATGGCAATGTTTCTGCAAAGCCCACAATTGTAGTCCCGTTTGGCAATCGCAGAGCCCTGCGGGACACCCGCCGTCACTACGTATTCCTTCTCTCCTTCATCCGTTAGGTATATTACTTTCCTGTCCTGAAAGTAATTGTTCAGGATCTCCATTACGTATTGCGGCGTAGCCATGTTGAAGAGGGCTCTCATGATCCGCCCCCAATTCGCTGAGCTGAACGCGTTTTTAACGTCAAGTGTGACAACCGCACAGTATTCCTTGGTGCCAAATCTCCATCTTTCGCCCTCTATTGCGTCTTTTGCAATGTCGACCACCCTCCTTATCGCGTCAGCAGTGGACCGTCCTTTCCTAAATCCGTATTGCAGGTCCGAGAGAGCTCTCCCTGCCTCGGCACACGTCAGTAGTCGATTGTATATTATCCTCTCCAGTATTTTTCCCATCGTGTCAAGTAGGCAGATGGGCCGATACGACGATGGTTCCCCTGGTGGTTTGCCAGGTTTTGGGATGAGAACCAATTTCTGCTTCTTCCATCTACGTGGAAAAACACCTTCGACGAAGCACTTGTGGAACACCTTGGCGAACATATCCGGTCTGAGCCTGATATCCGCCTTAAGTGCCCTATTCGGGATTCCATCTGGGCCCGGTGTTTTCCTATTTCCTATTCCAGTGCATGCTGTGAGTACCTCCTCTCCTGTTATTCGGGTATGGTATGAGCGGCTTCCGGCTCCCTACTTATAAAAGTGTAGGGCTGGCCCAGTGGGAATAATGTACTAATAATCTCCCGTAGCAAAACTGGACAATCTAATTTAGGCTGTTCCCGAGCACCGATTCTCTTGCAGGCGACTCTGTATGCCGTCCCAAAAGAATTGACGTCGGCTTCCTGGCATATCCGCTGAAAGGATAGTCTCTTGCTCCTTTTAATGGCCCTTCTAAGTTGATTCCTTAGATCCTCATATGAAGCCCGTTCGGCTTCCCATGTCGGTCTTCCTCGCGTGCGCTTGGCCCTTCTTCTCGCCTCAAAGCATGCCGACCGCAGATTTCGAATCTCGTCATTCCACCAGTAGCAGGGGGAACGTCCCCTACATTCAGTCCTCCTTGGCAAAGCAGCATCACCTGCAGTGTTGAGCATATCGTAGGCACCGTTCACCATTTCCTCGACCGTGCTGCCAGTCGTATGAAAAGAGGACAACTTCAATCTGTACGTCTCCCCGTCAAAGCGGGAGTCCTTCCATTTAGGTCCCGTAAACTTCGGCAATCCGTCTCTTCTAGTGTTGCGCCCAGTAACCGTCATTACGATTGCCTGATGGTCACTATTTGTGAAGTCTTCTGTTAGCCTCCACGCGGTCCGCGAAACAAGGCCATCGCTCACAAACGACAAATCTATTATCGAGCTCGATCCAGCTCTCCTAAATGTGCTTCCTCTTCCGTCATTCATTAGCGCCACAGGAAGGGAAGCGAACGTTTCCAAGAGGCAGCGACCCCTGGCGTTAGTATATCTACTACCCCATTCGGTCGCCCAAGCGTTAAAGTCACCTCCAATAATAACGGGTATGTTCAGACGCACGTGTGACGCCAACCTCTCTAGCATATGTTGGAACTCATCCATTGACCACCTCGGGGGGGGCGTAACAGCTGTAAACGAGAACTCCCTTTATCTTGGCCATAACGAAACCAATGTCCCGCGCATAGGTTTGCTGGAAGGGTAGTGAACCACAAATCCATATAGCCGCAGTACTGGATCCGTCCGTGATCCAAGTACTATTCCTCGGTATCCTATAAGGTTCGCTTATGATTGCGACATCGATATTTTCCTCCTTTACCCTCTGGAAAAATAGGTCCTGGGCTGCTTCGCAATGGTTCAGATTAATCTGTATTAACTTCATCTCCTAGAACGCGATTTGAGAGCGCCCAGAAATTGCGGACACTTTCCGCTCCCCGCGATATGGTTGGCGGATTTCGGGTCGATCACTTTGCAGAACATGCAAAGAGGTTCCCTTTCGCAATTCCTCGCGATATGCCCCTCCTGTCCGCACTTACGGCAAGTTCCCGAGCAGTCAACCTTACTCCTGCATTGACGGGCTATATGGCCAAACTGCAAGCACCGGAAGCATTTCGTCGGAATATTCTTCGCGCGAATCCTGCATATGACCCAGCCGATTCTAATTCTACCTTCTCTCAGAAGAATAGCTGCAGCGTCTGCGTCAAGGCCCACTGTGGCAATTTGCGTCCCACCATATGCCCTCCTAAGGGTAACTACGTCGGGCTTACCGAAATTCTCTAGGCCTGGAATCTTCCGTATGGCCCCATATACATCCTCTTTCTCCGTGATCTCGTCGATGTCCTTGATCTCAATTGTCCTCATATCCTTTAGGGTGCGGACAGACGCGCTTTCTCCTAAGAGCTCTCCAATGGCTCCCCTAAAGTTCTCCGTGTTCTCCCCGTTCTTACGGAGTTGGAGTAGTAAACCACCCTTGACGGTTCTCCGAATTTTGGTCACATTTTCTCCTAATTCACAAAGCTTAGGGTCCGTTTTGACTCTCCTCAGAATGTCGGCATACGACGTGTTATCCTTCGTCGCTATCACGATCGCATCCGGCTTCGTGTTCTTCTCCTGTGGTTTCTTGTTTCTCCTTTATCTTTTCGTAACTTTCTGCCACCCTGGTTCTTCACTTACGCCCTTAGTATCGTCCTGCCGCCTCAAGGTCATATCCCCAGTTCCTATCGCTGGAGCCCTTGGTGCAGGATTTGGAGTTCTCCTCTTTGCCGCAGGAATTTCATTAGTCTCCTCATGTTTACTCTTCGCCTCCTGGTTCCACAACAAAGGTGATGTTTGTGTAGCAGAACTGCTGCGGTTAGTCGCCTTGGTAGTTTGCCCCTGCAACTCGCTTGCGTACAGGTCATATAGGGTTTTGATAGAGTCAATCGCATCTCTCATCGGTTGATGAATTGACCTCCTTTTCCCATCCTCTAACATTTCAATCAGACTTCTGATTTGGTCCCCGAGTTGACCAAAAACACCGCTGGCCGCTCACTCCGATCGGAGCTCGGTTCCGATCCCAGGACCACTACTTCTGAATCCTCCCCGTTAACTGGGGATCTCGGCGTTCTCGTGCTCTGTCCAAACGGGTTTATTTCCCGACTTCGCACCGGAGACCTCGGTATTTTCGAGCTCTGCCCAAAAGCGTTTAGCTCCACAGCATTCATCTCACATGAATTCGTCGATTTATTTGAATTTTTATTTTTATTCATCATTTCATTTGGGCCCCAACTCTCGGCCGTTATCCTAATCCATCGTTGTAGTCGTCACGAAAGACCCCGTGGTTGTCTATGCATAAGCAGGGAGGCCACGCGAGGGTTGACACATAACCTCATGGGAATACGTGTTCAGAGCCAGGTCGACGTAAACCAGGAATTCACATCTGGTCCTACAACACCAACTTAACGGTGACAAATCAGGAACGTACCGACAGACTTGCCATAGTTTTAACGGGGCGGAGGCAATGGCAGCATTAGCCCGACAGCTATATCGCCAATTCACATACGTCTAGTTAATGGCGGCATCGGTTCGCCATGTCACAGATACGTCTTCGGTCACTTGTACCCTTTTGTAGTACGCCTCAGCATCTGCCGCTCTTGGTCGGGGACTGCTTATTGGTTATTCGCAGCTAACCTACTTAGGGTAGGCCGTTCAGTTATCCGCCAAGTACTGACCCCCATGGTAGCCTGAAGCTCAGCCCCATGTATCACAAAAGGGTACATATGCATATTTGTATGCTTCGCCACAAAAGCTATACATCTTGAAGCAGCAAGTGATTTCTCGACCCTATTTTTCCTAGCCGGATTTTACCGCTTCATAGGAAGACGTGGATATAACGCACTCATTTACTCAGACAATGGAAGAAATTTCGTCGGAGCAGCAGAACTATTAAGAAAAGATCGTCTAGAATTCATAAAGACTCTTCAAAATCAAGTGACCCATCATTTTAGTCATCAAAACCTTAACTGGAAGTTTATTCCCCCTGGAGCCCCACACATGGGCGGCCTTTGGGAAGCCGGTGTAAAATCATTCAAAACGCATATCAACAATTCTTGCTCGCATAGAATCGTGCCTAAACTCTAGACTCTTAAGTCCTGCTAGCGATGACCCAAATGACCTTAATCCATTGACCCCTGGACACTTCCTTATTTGTAGTGCATTATTGACCCCAGCTGAACCAGATATAAGTATCGAAAATCTGAATCTCATCAACCGCTGGAAACGTCTAAAAGTCATCTACCACTCATTTTGCCAAAGATGGAAGTCCGAATATTTAGTTGAACTTCATCGCAGACACAAATGGAAGATTCAGAGGGACAACGTTAAAATCAACGATCTGGTAGTCGTCAAAAACAATAACTTGCCGCCTAATGAATGGCAAATGGGCCGAATCATCAAAACATATCTTGGACCTGACCAGAACTGTAGAGTTGTCGACATCAAAACCAAAAATGGAGTCATAACCAGACCAATTCAAAAATTGTGGTTTTGTTTGCATATTAGTATAACCCCGAATCATTTACATACACTAATATTGTTCTACCTTTATACTTACAGGTATGGCATCCCAACAATCTCAACGCCCTCAAATATTGGAAATTTTTTTGCGGTACGTAACGCGCATCATGATGGCATATCTGTCAACAACTTCACAATACGCTAGTTCATATGGCTTTGCAATTTTCCGACCCACAACCTACAAATAGGACCTGTTCAAAACCTGTGGTAAACTTCACCAAGTCATGGGGGCCGGAATGTTCAATGTTGACACAAGTAAAAGGAACACCCCACACCTTTAATATTAACGGTCTTTTAATTATTATATACTCTTTTTGCTTTAATTTTATTGTCCTTTATTCTTGTCCTTCAATATCGCTAACAAGCATTTAAACATTCGCTTATGTATTCACTCTATTTTCGATCGTCAACCAGTAGTGAACAAAAAACATACATAAATTAAACAAATTGAAATAAATTAAAATTGTGAAAATTGACAACACAAAAAAAACACATAAACATTATAAAAATTAAAAGCAAATAAAATTAAAAATTGTGACCCTTTTTTATAAACAAAAAATTACATGAACTAAAGGAAAATTATTTTGTAAACAAAAACAAGATAAACATTGTAAAAAGTGAATTTAATAATAAATAAGTTAAATTAAAACAACAAAATAAAAAAGCATTTTATTTAAAATACAAAAAAAGGAACCAGCAAAATAGACAAATCACAAACAATAATATAATATAATATAATACATATTATAATATAATATAATATAATTGGTCAATTCACACAAGCCGTTGTATTCATTGTATTGTTGGAAGAACATACAACAGTGTATGATTGTTGTTGATAATTTTCATATAAAAATTCTATACACTTATACACATTTTTTCCATATGTTTTTAAAAGTTGTATTGGTTTCGTGCTATCAAATT
The DNA here is from genome assembly GCA_930367235.1 of Sarcophaga rosellei. NCBI lineage: Eukaryota > Metazoa > Arthropoda > Insecta > Diptera > Sarcophagidae > Sarcophaga > Sarcophaga rosellei. The sequence goes on along the minus strand of OV884019.1, from coordinate 57,439,930 downwards.
GTGTGAATGAAAAAAATGTGTATATGTTTTCATATGTTGTGTTGGTTTCGGGCTATCAAATTGTTTGAATGCCACGAATTACACAATACTGCATAGCATTGAGCGTTAACAAACAAACACATATATTCAATACAACATACACAATACAAAGTTGTGTGAATTGCCCAAATATAATATAAAAAAAATATATAAAAAATTTGGTATGCACCTCGATCGTCGTATTACTTGGACGGCACAAATAACTCCGACAAAAATGAAATCGAACAACTGCTTCAACTAATAGAACCACGGTTAACTCTGGACTTGAATCATAAAGTGCTCTTGCACAATGCAGTTATAGAACCAATATGAGCACAAGATATCCAGCAATGGGGAACAGCCGCATCATTCAATGACGAAAAATTGCAGAGAAAACAGTCTAAATCTCTCAGAATGACTACTTGACTATATAATATAATATAATATAATATAATATAATATAATATAATATAATATAATATAATATAATATAATATAATATAATATAATATAATATAATATAATATAATATAATATAATATAATATAATATAATATAATATAATATAATATAATATAATATAATATAATATAATATAATATAATATAATATAATATAATACAATATAATATAATAAAGGGTGTTGCCGAAAATATATTTGGCAACAGAATTCTAATTTTTTATATATATGTATGTATGTTATCAGTAAACATAATTTTTTAAGTATTACTAATTAGACAACTTCAGCTGTATATATTAAAATATTTTAGTACATTATCTAAGGAATGTAGAAAGACCAGTTTCATTTTTGTCTATTATCTTAATTCCATTTTGATTGTATTAATTATTTATAATATCTCTCATTAGTACTAGTTTAGTGAGAGATGATCCCGTTATTTTATTTAGTACAATTGCTTTAAAGTAATATTACTTAAATTTAGTAAATCACTTGTGCTTTGACTTTGCATAAGAACAGTTTACTTTTCTTGAAATATAAATCTATACTTAAAATACTTTACATAAAGTTCTGTGCATAAAGTCATTTTCTCAACATACAACATATATTACTTCAACATTTTATTGGTGCCGAAACCCGAGAATTCATAAGTATTCTAATAAAATTAATATTTCTACATAAGAATTCCTAATAAATTATATTTAAATAAAAATTTAATAAAAAAAACTGAACTATTTAAAATTCTATTAAAATTCAAACTTTATAAAAGTGAACAATTATTTAAAAAAAAAAAAATTAACATAATAATTCTATGAACAATGAGTGAATTAGACCTAATAATAAAGGAACAACGGAACCTGCTGAAATTATTAATTAAATTGGAAACTCGTTTCGAGCAAAAGAAAAAAGATGAGAGAACTAGCGGTTTCTTAAATTCTTTAGGGCAACAACTAGATGAAATATTGGGTAAGTTTTAATCTCAACATGATAAAATAGTGCGTCGAATTCATGAGGAGTCTATAGAAGATAATGATGTTCCATACATGAAAGAAGATTTTTACTTTGAATTTTCGGAGAAATATTTGTGTTTTAAAGGAAAATTATTAGATACTAAGGCAGACAACACGATGATAAACAGACCATTGTCAAGTACTTGTGTCCCAACTAACGGTCGCCCTGATATTACAGTTAACTGTGATGCTAAACTACCTAAGATTTCATTACCAAAGTTTTCTGGAGAATACATGGAGTGGACTCCATTTCGCGACATTTATTCTTATGTCGTTCATAACAATGATTCGCTCACGAAGGTTCAAAAATTTTATTATTTAAAGGGTACGCTCTCTGGCGAAGCATTTAATTTAATTAAGAATATTTCTGCTACTGATGCAAATTATGATTCGGCATGGAATGTTCTAGAATCCAGATATCATAACAAGCGAATGCTTGTTGGCAGTTTAATATCAAAACTTTTTCATATTTCGAAATCTGATGGTGGATTTCAATCCATTAAAACTTTATTGGATTCTACCCAGGAAATTTTGTCTTCACTTCAAAACCTCAACATAAACACCCAAAGCTGGGATCCTATTCTTGCTCATCTGATAGTACAAAAGCTCGACTTCCAGACACGAAAGGATTGGGAACAATCTTTAAAATCCTCTACTGAACTTTCTTCTCGTGATGAACTATTTGCATTCTTGGAGAAAACTTTCCGAACATTGGAATCAATTAATAATGATGCTGCATCATCATCTAAATATAGAAACTCGAAGAGTCATAAACATTTTAATTCCACTAAAAGGACATTGTGTAATTCTGGCAACTTTTCCGGACATTATAAAAAATCTTGCCTATTTTGTGATAAGGGACATTCACTTTCGAAATGTTTTAAATTTGTATCCTTACCTTTTGATTCTAAAAATGCCTTTTTGTTAAAAAGAAAGGCTTGCCGTAATTGTCTTGCTGTTGCTCATAACCATGGAAATTACTGCTCACCATTTCGCTGCATTATATGCAAACATCCACATCACACTGTTCTTGATTTGGACAAAAATCAGTCGGAGGCCTCTTCTATTCCTGCTATTTCACTGAATTCTAAGACTGAAAGCACACCAGGTGCTACTGTCCATAGTGCAGTTGCTTATCAAGCAGTATTGTTATACACTATTCGATTACTTGTTCGAACTGACAAAGGTTATTTTCCTTTACGAGCTCTTTTGGATCCAGGCTCACAAGGAAGTTTGATTTCTGAAGCTGCAGTGCAACTGATGGGCATCCGAAAAGAAAGATCGCATTGTAAGGTAATCGGTATTGGTAACAATGGTGAAAACGTATCGAAATACTCTGCTAATATTGATTTATATTCTCGTAAACGAAACCCTGTATTTTCATGTACGGCATTAGTTTTGGCTAATCTTTCTTCGTATACACCGGATCCTTCGTCCAAACTTATTTCGTTGCCTGATATTGATCCTGAAAATATGGCTGATCCACTTTTCTTCAACCCTGATCGGATAGATCTAATTTTAGGCGCAGACGTCATTTTGGATGGGTGTTTTCTGGAAAAAAAATGGTAACATTTCTTGCAACAGGCTGCACATACTTAACGTCAAGTTAGAGACATTATTGAAGTCGTTTTGGGAGCAGGAAGAAGTTAGTACCAAAAGAAAGATAAGTAATGAAGAACTGAAATGTGAAAATTATTTTGCGAATGCAGTTAATAAATCACAATCTGGTCGCTATAGTACATTTACCGTTTAGGTCCCTAGTAGAAAATAACACTGCACCGTCTGTTCCGAATAATATCAGACGGTTGCGACAATTGGAAATCTCTTTTTCGAAACGACCTACTTTTGCTGAAAGACATAGGAACTTTATGCGAGAGTACGAAATTTTGGGTCACATGACCAAATTTGGAAAATATCCTGAAGATGTCAGACCTAATTCTTATTTCTTGCCTCACCATGGTGTACTAAAGAAGAGCAGTACAACTACCAAACTAAGAGTTGTTTTTGATGGAAGTTGTCGTTTGATTAACTGCAAATCGTTAAATGAAGAACTCTGTCCTGGACCTCCGCTTCAAAACGATTTACCAGGAATTATTACAAAATGGAGGAGGCACAGGATTGCATTCAGCGCGGATATTGAAAAAATGTTCCGGCAGATAGATGTTTGTCCAGAACATGGGAAATTTCAGCAAATACTTTGGCGACATGAATTAAATGATGAAATATCTATTTATGAGCTGAATACCGTAACATACGGTACAACGTCAGCTCCTTATTTGGCCATACGTGTTTTGCAGCAATTGGCATATGATTTTAAAGACGACTTTCCACAAGCAGCAGATGTTCTTGTTTCTGATTCTTACGCAGATGATATTATTTCGGGAGCAGATAATCTTGAAAGTGCAATTAACTTACAAAATGATTTATGCAATCTTCTGAAGAAAGGATGTTGCAATTTACGCAAATGGATCTCTAATTCTTCTCTATTCTTACGAGAAATTCCCGAAGAACATACGGAAAACTCCAAAACTTTACAATTTGATAAAGACAATGTCGTGAAAACTCTAGGCATCCAGTGGGATACATGTGGTGATTTCTTTGTCTTTAAGGTAAACCTTGACGATACCAATTCATTTACGAAGCGAACCATTCTTTCAGAATCTGCTAGACTATACGATCCTTTAGGATGGCTTACACCCTCCACCATTGTATCCAAGTCTATTTTTAAAAAACTATGGGAACATAGTGTAGATTGGGATACTCCGATACCTATTGAAATAGAAAAGGAATATTTTAAGTACAGATCGACATTGGTAGACCTTGTGAACTTGAAAATTCCCAGATGGATAAATTGGTCTCCAGGAGTGAAAACAGAATTGCACTGCTTTTGCAATGCGTCAACTTTAGCTTATGCAGCAGTAGTTTATCTTAGAGTTATTACTTCTAAAGTTTCTCCTATTAAAACTGTAACTATACCGAGGTTGGAACTGTGCCGCAAAACTTTTGATTCAACTTACTGAAGATATCAAGAATTCCTTGGATATTTGTAAAATAGAAAACATTTTTTATTGGAGTGATAGTTCAACTGTTTTAAGCTGGATTCGGAAACCTTCATCAACCTGGACAGTCTATGTTGCAAATAGAGTAGCAGATATACAACGTTTAAGTAACCCTCTGCAGTGGAGATATGTACCTTCCAATTTAAACCCAGCCGATTGTGCATCAAGAGGCATTTTAGGCCAAAATTTAATAGAAAACGATATCTGGTGGTATGGTCCAAAGTTCTTATATGAAGCTCTTTCTTCATGGCCTAAGCAATTATTAAATTTACAAACTTCTGAAGGAAAGAGTCCGAAAGTTTCTACTAATATTAGTATTGAAAAAGCCTATCCTGAGTTATTATCCAGATTCACGAAATTAAGGACACTGCTTCGAATTACCGCGTTATGTCTACGATATGTAAATAATTGTAAAACCTCTCTTTTAGGAAGGAACACTGGAGCTATATCTATCTCTGAAATTAATAATGTTTTATTGAGCTTTGTTAAAATTACTCAATTGATAGATTTTCCCATGGAATTGAAATTTCTTTCTAAGAAACAAGAAATTCGTCACAGTCCTTTATTGAAGTTAATGCCATTTTTGGATGACAACGGCATTATTCGTGTTGGAGGTCGTTTACAAAATTCTGATTTTAACTATAGCCTTAACACCCTATAATTTTAGCAAAATCTAATCCTCTTTCAAAACTAATCATCTTGGATGCACATGAGAATTCTCTTCATGGAGGAATTACTTTAACGATGTCCATCGTTAATCGAAAATTTTGGATCGTATCTGGGACTCAGCTAGCAAAAACTATTATACGTAAATGTTTGCAGTGTTTTAAATATGCAGCTAAAAGTTTACAACAAATAATGGGCAACTTGCCTTTGGTGAGACTGAACGTTACTAGACCTTTTAAACACAGTGGTGTTGACTATGCTGGACCATTAAATATTAAATCGTCTACTTTAAGGTCCGCTGTTATTACAAAAGGCTATATTTGCTTATTTGTGTGTATGGTCACGAAGGCTATTCATCTAGAAGCGGTTTCAGATCTTACTACAAATTCTTTCTTGGCAGCTTTTCGGAGATTTGTTTCTCGAAGAGGCGCATGCACTGACATCTATTCAGACTGCGGTACAAACTTTGTAGGCGCATCAAAGGAACTTCAAATTCTTTTTCATAAAAACAAAAAATCATTGCCAGAGGAGTTACAACATGCTTTGAGCTTAAATTATACCAATTGGCATTTCATACCTCCGGCCTCGCCAAATTTTGGTGGATTATGGGAAGCAGGCGTAAAATCCGTGAAGTATCATCTAAGACGAGTTACCAATGATCGACTACTTACATTTGAGGAGCTAAATACATTACTTTGTCAAATTGAAAGTTGCCTCAATTCACGGCCTCTATGTCCTTTATCATCAGATCCATCGGATTTTAACGCACTAACACCAGCACATTTCCTCATTGGCGAACCACTACAATATGTTCAAGAAGAAAACTTATTAGCTCAAAGGGGAAACCATCTATCACGTTGGCAAGCTATCGAGAGAATGAAACAGCATTTTTGGAAAAGATGGTACAGAGAATACCTTAATCGCCTTCAATCTCGGCCAAAATGGTTAAGAAGCATTCAGAATCCCAAAATTGGAGATTTGGTACTAGTAGCAGATGACAGATGTGGACCAGGTCAATGGCTTCTTGGAAGAATTGCTGATACACATTCAGGAGGTGACGGAAAGATAAGGGTGGTATCAGTCCAAATTAAAAATAAAATATTTAAAAGACCAGTTTCTAAAATTCTTTTCCTTCCAGAAAATTCCAGTGAACCTTTTAAAGAAATGTCAGAGGTTAACCCTGAAGCTACAGTTAACGTAAAAGACGGACCCTAAGGCAACGCTGTGAGTCGGATAGCGGAGTTTCATGACTCGACTAAAGTACTCCCAACGATAGACCGTCTACTACTTACTATATACTATTTTGAAAACATTCGTTCTCCAGGGGGAGAATGTTGCCGAAAATATATTTGGCAACAGAATTCTAATTTTTTATACATACATTTTTTATATATATGTATATTATCAGTAAACATAATTTTTTAAGTATTACTAATTAGACAACTTCAGCTGTACATAATAAAATATTTCAGTACATTATCTAAAGAATGTAGAAAAACCAGTTTTATTTTTGTCTATTATCTTAATTCCTTTTCATGTATTAATTATTTATAATATCTCTCATTAGTACTAATTTAGTGAGAGATGATCCCGTTATTTTATTTAGTACAATTGCTTTAAAGTAATATTACTTAAATTTAGTAAATCACTTGTGCTTTGACTTTGTATAAGAACAGTTTACTTTTCTTGAAATATAAATCTATACTTAAAATACTTTACATAAAGTTCTGTGCATAAAGTCATTTTCTCAACATACAACATATATTACTTCAACAAAGGGTGATTTTTTAGCTATTATGTTTTTGGCAACACTGGTTTAAACAGCTCACGAACGTTTCGTGTTTTGTTTCACTGTCAAACATCTTCAGTTTGGTCTATAATTTAACCATGAATCGTCTTACAAACGAACAACGCTTGCATATCATTGAATTTTATTATCAAAATGCGTGCTCTGTTAAGAAAGTTCATCCACTTCTTTATCGAAAAATTGTGTTCAGCGACGAAACTCATTTTTGGCTCAATGGATACGTAAATAAGCAGAATTGTCGATATTGGAGTGAAGATCAGCCAGAAGCATTGTAAAAGCTACCACAGTTTGTCACAGTTTGGTGCGGTTTATGGGCTGGTGGCATCATTGGACTGTACTTCTTCAAAGATGCTGCGAATCGTAACGTAACTGTGAATGGTGAGCGCTACCGTGAGATGATATCCAACTTTTTTGTACAAAATGCAAGAGCTTGACCTGCATGACAAGTGGTTTCAACAAGAAGGTGCCACATGCCACTCAGCACGCGTAAGAATGGACTTATTCAGAGGTGAGTTCGGTGAACATTTTATTTCACGTTCGAGACCGGTCAATTGACCGCCTAGATCGTGCGAATTAACGCCTTTAGACTATTTTTTGTTTGGCTATGTTAAAGCTCATGTCTATGCAGACAAGCCCGCTTCAATTGACACATTGGAAGACAATATTGAAGCATTTATTCGTGAGATACCGGCCGCAATGTTGGAAAGAGTATGCCTAAATTGGACTAAGCGGATGGACCATTTGAAGCGCAGTCGCGGTCAACATTTGCATGAAATAATCTTCAAACATTAAATTATATGGACCGTACAATCGATTCAAATAAAGATTTGATGCATTTTTCTGAATTTTATGTGTTTTTTTCTTTTTTTTTTTTAATCAAAAAATGTTTTTTCTTAAAAAATCACCCGTTATAAATACTGTCTGTTGATGGGTGATTGACGTTGTTAGATGATAAGAATAAAGGAATGTGTGTTGTTTGTTAATAGATTGGATGTTGAGGGTTCGATCGTGACTATCTTAGCACACGGACGTTCAGCGGAGATCGATTTTCGTTTATAATTTTTTTTTCGATGTGTATTCTTTTATTTTCACCAAATATATCACGGTTGTTTATCACATTAATCGCATTTATTTGCTTCTTCATAAAAACTTTTAAGAGAAAAGACTCTTCAAAAACGAATTTATTTTATATATATTTCATGTGTTTTAGATGAGTGAATTTAATAAGCAAAGTACAGAAGATAATAATGTAATCGATATATCCAACAACAATTACGTATATTGCAGAAAAAGAAAGATCAGTATTCAAAGTGATACAATGTCGAAACAAGTAAAGAACAATTATTGGGCTATACTTGACAATGATAAAAATTGTGACGAAGAGTGTTTAAAGATATATGAAAAACATGTAAATGATCAAGAATTACCAACAACGTCCACTCGGGCTGCGTCTACGAGATTATCTAAAGAGAACAGTGCAAATAAAGAAAAAGAAAAGGCAACAAATATATCTTACAGTAAAACACAAAACAATAACACAAAAGTTCCACCTCTTAATATTTTCAGTGTAGAACCTAATGAACTAATTAAATTTATTAGAGATGGACTAAAAATAAAAGATTTTAAAATAAAAGAATTTAATAATAAAAAAATATCATTATTTTTGTCATCTTTAGATGATTTTTTTAGAGTTAAAGCTTACTTGGAGAAAACCAAAACTAAATTTTTTTCATACACCCCAAAGGAAACTAAAATAAAGACTTACTTACTAAGAGGTCTAAGTGTAGACACTGATTTAAAGGATATTTTCAATGAATTATGTAAATTCCAAAACGAAAATTTGAAATTTATAAAGGTTAGCCCCTTTACGACAAAAAGAGCAACAGCGGAGGGTTATAAGCTACCTCTTTATTTAGTTCAAATTACTAATGATAGCAAACTCAATGAGCTTAAACCTATCAAAGGTTTATTATATGAGGGGTGTGGAAACAAAGGCAGCAATCTCCACTTTTGTAGTTTCCGAAATTAATAAGAAAAACTTGTATTTTTAAAGACAATTGTATTTTATAACGAATTGTTTTGCTAATTAGTATAGAAGAAAAAGATAAATATGCCGACCAAGTTTGATCCATATCGTCACTGAAGTTTTTGTGAAAATGCGAACTGAAATTTGGAGCTGAGTTTGTTTCAACAAAGTGGACATTGCTGCCTTTGAAATAACAATTTTTGGAGATAGCAAACTTTGTTATAAAATAATTAATACAATGCTGATCTTTGCTGAAGTTTAAGATAATATGAAGAAAGTTTTCACAAAAGTATTCACATTTCTTGTGTTTATGTAAATTACTCTAAAAAAGCAGGTACTCCTAGTAAACAAATTTTATTTTAATTATAAACAAAAAAGTATTTAAATTATTTCAAAATAGTTAAAACTGAAATGATGAATTAAATTTTCATTAATAGTGCTTCCTCTATCGTCATATTCATCTGGTAAATTATATTCCAAAGTTTCGGATGCAGTACCTTCGGGAATTGAACCGTGAAAATGTTCATCAAAAGCTGAAAAAATAAAATAATGAAAAGAAATTGCATGTGCTTATTACTTAATATAATCTTACAAAAAATTTCCTCATTAAATATCATAGATAAATTGTGTAGAACTGCTAAAGCTACTATTAAAATCTTGGCATTCTTTCTAGAAAGTCGCATTTTTTCCAATAGAATACGAAATCGGCTTTTCCATACACCAAATAGTCTTTCCACTACATTTCGGGTTTTAATATTGTAAGACTACACTGTATGACTATGAAATAAACAACACTTTCTTCGCCGAGAGCACAACACAGAATGAATTCTTTTCTTTATTTCAACCAATGCTTAGCCCAATTTACAGGGGATGATGCAATCGCTAAACAACATTGTGTTATATAAAAGAGAATAAACATGAATTGAGAGAGCGTAAGATAAACTAACATAAAATATTATACGTTAACATAGTGTGAGAAAGAGTGCTAGCTTATATAATGTTACATATGAATATTTGAGAGTTACAAGAAAGAGAGAGTAGATATAAACATTATCTTAGCATAAACAACATTTGTTAACATGGAGAGAGAAAGAATACTTATGTATTAGCTTAAATTATGTTACATAAAGAGATGATGCAATAATCGCTTAACATTACGTATATAAAAGAATATGCAAATGAGAATAAGAAAATATAACTGTTGTTTGACCTCCAGGACGATCCTTGTCTTGCTGTATTCAAGTTGACACGCAGCCTCCTCGTGGCCCCTCCTGGATGGCATTCTAGCACCCGCTAGATGTTAACTAATGCGTGCAGCGAAGTCCAATCCCCTGGACGTTAAATTTGGGTTGTGCGTAGGGCTTGGAACCCACCACGTAAAAATCCCCCTCCAATGAAAACCAGAAATACAGAATCCGATAAGATCCCCTTAAAAGTTGACGACCACGGCAAACGTATAAAGGACTACGATTTACGTATTGGCACATGGAACGTCCGCACCCTTTACAGGGTAGGCGCTTCCGCCCAGCTGGCGGATGCCCTCATTAAATGTAGGACTGACATCACTGCCATACAGGAAATGCGGTGGACAGGACAAGGATGCAAAAGGCTTGCATCTTGTGATGTTTACTACAGCTGCCATGAAGATAAGCACGAATTCGGATGCGGCTTTGTGGTTAATAAGAGACTTCGTCACCTCGTCTCTGGGTTCACACCTGTGAACGAAAGAATAGCCACAATCCGCATCAAGGCAAAATTCTATAACATAAGCCTAATTTGTGCCCACGCCCCGACGGAAGAAAAGGACGATGCGGTTAAGGATGCCTTCTATGCTAAACTCGAGGACGTATATGATAAGTGCCCGGCCCATGACGCCAAAATCGTCCTCGGAGATTTTAATGCGAAGGTCGGGCGGGAAGGTATCTTTGGCCCCACTGTCGGACAGTTCAGCCTCCACGCGGACACTACCTCCAATGGTATGAGGCTGATCGATTTCGCCGCGGCGCGCAACATGGTAGTATGTAGCACCAGGTTTCAGCATCTCGACATTCATAAGGCCACCTGGATGTCCCCCGATCGATCAACATCCAACCAGATCGATCATATTGTGATAGACGGAAGGCACGTTTCCAGTGTACTAGATGTGCGTACATTCAGAGGTCCAAACATCGACTCGGACCACTACCTTGTCGCAGCCAAGTTCCGATTGCGCATTAGCGCCTCGAGATCTGCGCGCTCTAGTACATTGCGAAAGCTGGACGTCAAGAAGCTGCGATCACAAGGGGCAACTGAGGCGTTCTCCGCTCAACTCTCGGATAAGCTCCGTCGCTCCCCATCCAATCTCAGCGACATTGGTGGACTGTGGGCCAACATTTCCCACTCTTTGCGCACTACTGCGGAAACAGTCCTTGGTTTCGAGCGCCCACCCCAACGAAATCAATGGTACGACGAGGAGTGTCGCGAGGCTGCTGCAGCGAAAAACGCCGCATACAAGAAAACGCTGCAGTCAGCCGCAACGCGAGCCATTGTCGAGAACTATAGAGAGAGGAGAAGGGATGAGAGACGCCTTTTCAGACGCAAGAAGAGGGAGCAGGAAAGGCGTGAGCGCGAGGAAGTCGAGATGTATAGGTGTAGGAATGATGCTCGAAAATTTTATCAAAAGGTTAAGCGTCTAACCGAAGGTTTTAAGCCCGGAGCGTCTTCCTGCAAAGACGAAAACGGAAACCTGATAACAGACTCGCAAGGGGTGCTGAGGTTATGGAGGAAACACTTCTCTACTCTGCTGCAAGGTGATGACGACAACAATTCCGCCTTTAGAGATGATGTTTCGAACCCGATCGACGATGACGGCGTGGAGATTCCGCCGCCTAGCCATGAAGAGGTCAAAGTCGCGATTATGCGTCTTAAAAACAATAAAGCGGCGGGTCCTGATGGCCTCCCCGCTGAATTGTTTAAGACCGGATGTAATGAGTTGGTAGGGCGCATGCACCAACTTATTTACAAAATATGGCTAGAGGAAAGTATGCCCAACGATTGGAGCCTCAGTGTCCTCTGTCCTGTCCTGAAAAAGGGAGACCCTACGATATGCGCCAACTACAGGGGTATAAGTCTTCTCCCTATCGCATATAAGGTTCTTACAGGCGTATTGTGTGAACGATTGAAGCCACTCGTAAAAACACTGATTGGACCTTATCAGTGCGGCTTCAGACCTGGCAAGTCCACCATCGACCAGATCTTCACACTACGCCAAATCCTGGAAAAGACCCACGAGAAACAAGTCGACACACACCATCTTTTTGTCGACTATAAGGCAGCCTTCGATAGCCCCATAAGGGATCGTGTGTTTGCCGCAATGTCTGAGCTCGGTATACCTGCGAAGCTGATAAGGCTATGCAGAATGACGTTGAGCAATTCCTGCAGCTCCGTCAAGGTAGGAAAGGACCTCTCCGAACCTTTTGATACCGTGCGAGGTTTCAGACAAGGCGATCCCTTATCATGCGACCTCTTCAACTTCGTCATGGAGAGTGTTCTGCGAAAGGCGGGAGTGCATTGCAATGGCACTATTTTCCAAAAAAGTGTCCAGTTGCTTGCGTACGCTGACGACATTGACATTATAGGGCGTACCAAGCGAGATGTTACTGCTGCCTTTAGTGCTATTGAACGAGAGTCTAGTAAGATGGGTCTGGCAGTAAATGAGGGCAAAACAAAGTATATGTTATCGACAAGTAGAGACGCGCGGCGTATTGATTCTCAGATTACGGCCGATAACTATACTTTTGATACGGTCAAGGAATTCATCTATCTTGGCTCCGCCGTTACCACCAGAAATGATGTCAGTCTGGAGATCAAGCGTAGGATCACTCTTGCCAACAGGTGTTACTATGGTCTCAGTAGGCAATTGAGTAGCAGAGACCTCTCTCGCGCGACAAAACTAACACTCTACAAGGCGCTCATCCTCCCCGTGCTTCTCTATGGCGCAGAGGCATGGACCCTATTAAGAACAGATGCTGCAGCCTTGCGAGTGTTCGAGAGAAAAGTCCTACGCAAGAGCTTCGGTCCAGTACGAGTTGGCGATGATTTCCGTATCCGATCCAACAGTGAGCTGTATGAGCTCCTCAACGACGTAGACGTTGTACAGCGCATTAATATCCAGCGGCTGCGCTGGCTCGGCCATGTCGTTCGAATGGAGGAGGATGCTCCGGCGAGACGGGTATTTGATGCGGGAATCTGCGGAAGTCGGCGAAGAGGACGACCTTGTATCCGTTGGAAGGACCAAATCGAGGAAGCCCTGTCATCGATTGGTGTGACCAACTGGCGTAGGCGCGCAAGAAGCAGAGGCGCCTGGAAGGAGGTGTTACGGCAGGCCGAAATCCGTTAAACGGGTTGTTATGGCCAATTAAGTAAGTAAGTAAGTAACTGTTGTTTGACAACGCCCATGTGTTACAAGAATAAGATGATGCAATACTTAACAATATTTCTTACATGTATACGTATATAAAAGACTGTACAAATGAGAATAGGAAAATATAACTGTTGTTTAACGACAATTCTTAAATGTATACGAATTCATAGTGATGCTTGTTGGATATAGGGAAATATGCCCAATAAGGGAGTATACCACATATATTGGCTACAACTCGGCCATCCTGACAGATGAGATCACCTGATCTCGTGTTGGCTTAACACATTTCCGACCCTCAAACCATGGACGGATATTCCCGACGGCCCATACACCCTTGTAAGGAGTTCTTGATTGCTGGAAACCCTCGACATCCTCCAACAGATACCTGTCATTCCTAAGAACCTTGGCTATCCTATACGGTCCTCTAAACTTAGGAATCAACTTCCTCGACACACCCACATGTGAATCAAAATTCCTAATCATCACGTAGTCACCCTCCGAATACTCTCTCCTTGGTTTCCTGCGCTTGACAACACACCGTTTAATGTAGTCCTGTGAAGATTCCTGCCTCGCAGAGGCCGCCTTCCTTACATAACCGTGGTCGATCTGTGTCCTGTGCTGAAGATCGTCAAGTACACACTCCCTAAGAGTATCCGGCACCGGGCCCCTCTGCCCTAAACCAAACAGCATCACACTCGGGTGCTGTCCAGTTGCTCTATGAACAGTGATATTCAAGGCATGTTCCACACTGTGCAAGACCGTGTCCCAATAAATGCCATCCTCGGGGCGAACAATTTTCGCTAGCATTGGACCTATGCTCCTGCTAACCCTCTCCACCTGTCCATTAGCCTGTGGAGAACCAGTTGCAACCTTTACGTGCCGTACACCGCACTCATTCAAAAAATCCTGAAATTCCGAAGAGGTGAATGCGGCTCCTCTGTCACTAATAATACATTTCGGGCGACTATATGCCCTAAAGTAGTCCTTCAAGTGCTGCACCACTTCCCTTGTCCTCGTGGTCTTTGTGGGATAAAGCCTCACAAACTTCGTACTCGCATCGACAACAACCAATATGTGTTTCAAAAGTCGCCCATTGTCAACAGGGCCATAGTGATCAATGTGTATGACATCAAACGGAACCGCAGACTTGGGAATACTATTCAGAAAACCCTCCTCTTTCCCATGTTTATCCGAGTAAGAGATGCATTTCAAACAATTCTGAATATGTTCGGAAGCCTTTTTCCTCATTTGTGGAAACCAATAACTGCCTGATATAAGATCCGTCATCTTATCGATGCCAACGTGTCCCATCTCGTCATGGTATCTGTATAATACGTGACTCTCCATCGCTTCCGGAACGCAAAATAAGACCACATCGTCCTTATTAGTCTTCCTATATAAGATTCCATTCCTCATCTCGAACATCTTACTCTGCCTGCTCTGTAGTTCCTCCTTCAGTTTCATCAGATTCGGGTCCCTGTTTGGCATATTACCAAATTCTCCTCGAAACTATTACTCTCTATTACCATCACATGCAAACTCCTGCTCAACACATCCACATGTTGCATGCGAGACCCAGCCCTATGTTCCAGTACATAATCGTAATCCTGAAATTCTAAAGCCCACCTTGCTATTCTCGGATTCATCTCCCTCCGGCCCAAAGTCATTGTGAGCGAGTTGCAATCAGTAACAATCTTGAATTTCCTTCCGTGTAAGTAAACTCTAAAACGTCTCAAAGCGTATAAAATAGCGAGAGTCTCCAGCTCAAAGCTGTGATATTTTGACTCCGATTCGCTCGTCCTCCTGGAGAAGTAAAACACGGGGTGCATCTTTCCATCGCTCTTCCTCTGTAAAAGAAAAGCTCCAAATCCCGCGCCACTGGCGTCACAGTGCAGTTCCGTCTCGTCCCCTGGATCAAATAGTGCCAGCACAGGAGATTTCAATAATTCCACCTTCAGTGTCTCAAAGGCCTTCAATTCGTCCGGTCCAAATTCGAAGACCCTATCCTTCCTTGTCAAATCCGTCAAAGGCTTAGCAATAGTAGAGAAATTCCTTACAAACCTCCTAAAATACGAAGTGAGGCCAAGAAAACTGCGAACAGAATGTACACTAGTAGGGACAGGGAAATCCCTGACAGCGTGCAGACCCGAATCATCAGCCCTTATACCCTCACCACTAATCTCGTATCCCAAATATCTAACAGTAGTCCTCATAAACTCACATTTATCCAATCGCAACTCCAGTTGGTTCTCCACCAGACGCATGAATACCTCCTCAAGAATCCGAAAATGTTCCTCAATATCCCCAGTAGCTATCATTATATCATCCATATAGGCAATCAACCTTCCATCCCTAACCATATCCGCAAAGACCTTCTCCACAAACCGCTGGAATACAGATGGGGCGTTCTTCAGCCCGAACGGCATTCTCAAAAACTCATACTGTCCAAGTGGAGTAACAAAGGATGTGTACTTCACAGAATTCTCCTCAACAAAAACGTGGTAAAATCCATTCCTCAGATCCAACTTCGTAAAGTACCGCTTCCCGGACAATCGGTCCAACAGCTCGTCAATAAGGGGAATCGGATAATTATCCCTAAGTGTCATCTTATTCAGGGTTCTGTAATCCACGCACATACGTATCTCCCCGGTTTTCTTCCTCACGAGTACAATAGGCGAAGCAAATTCTGACTCACTTGGCCTTATATACCCCTTCTCTAATAATTCATCAAGAATCGCCTGTAGTTTCCCTTTTTCGTCATATGATAGCCTCCTAGGTGCGCAGCCGAACGGCTTCGGCTCCTCCAAATTAAGTTTGATCTCACTTCTAGTCCAAGGTTCAGATGGTCCCTCCGGCATCAAGTATGCACGAGTAAACAACCGCATCAGTCTTTCCCTACAATCCTCCCCAATCTGCTCACCCACCCTCAAATCCTCAACTTCAGACATATTCCCACACTCAATAGACATAATCGCACTCACGAAATCGTCAGCCCCCACACAACCATTCGTCCCCAAATCCCTTACCAAAGATTCCTTTTCCGCCAACACCAATCCTACCTCATCAAGAAAGTTCCTCCCAAGGATGCAATCAAATACCATCGCAGAATCATCAACCACAAACACATCAAGTTCAACACATTTATTCTCAAAATTTAAATAAAATGAAATTCTACCAAAAGTTTTAATCTCACTAGCATTCAGGCCGTAAAAAGAAATATTATTATTAAGTTCGCGTTTGAAATGAATCCTTCGAGATATAACAGACTCCCGTAGAAAACAAGCAGGGCTCCCTGTAGCTATCAAGCATTCTACATAAAAAGAATTTGAAAAATTTTTCTCTAAACTACATTCAAAATACCTTAAATATTTATTTTCTACCTTTGATCCATTTGTCTTCCGCTCTGGACAGGCTGCAACAAGATGGTTCAGACTTCCACAACCATAGCAGGAACCTATTTCCCTTTTTGGTTGGGCACTCACTGGCCTAGTGTCCAATACAGTTGCAGTTGTAGCAACGAACACCAACCCCTCGTTTCACTTCCTTACTGCCTGACGTCTCTTTCAAATGTATTTTTGAAAACGCCATCAATAGCTGCGACCTCTCTTGAAAACACCTCAGGTTCGCATGCGTTCTTAGGTTTTCGTCTGGAATTCCGTCGATTATGTAATCAATAAGTTCATCCTCGGGTACACCCAACCGGTCGGCCAAAAGGACTTTGCTATTAAAATAAGATGAAAAGTCCTCCCCTGACAACCACTTTCTGCCTTCGAATTTTCGACGGACGTTCAGTCGGCTTTCTCTCTCTCCAAAAAGTGTTAACATTTCGTCTAACATGCCGTCCAGGTTGTCGTGCACAAAATTGGGCTTTGAGTGCAGCCAGGTTTGTACTCTTCCTCTGACTTTGGCCATTAGCAGTGCCTTCATGGTGTCATCATCAACGGAATACAGTACCCTAGCGTTTCGGAACTGCGTCACGAACACCTCAGGTGACACAGAGCCATCGTATTCCGGCAACAGCTCCTTCAAAAGGGAGAACGAACCGCTTATCTTACCCCTGTAATTCTCTTCAGCACTTCCCCTCTCATTTGTATCGCCTTTCGCACCACTTTCATTTCTCTCATTTGTTACTCCATCATTTGCATCACCGCCTCTTCCACCACTATCATTTTCATTACAATCGTTTGAGTCACCACCTCTTCCACCACTATCATTAGCTTCAACAGGACACACACCTCTCTCTTCCAGAGGAACATCATTGAGACGCAAGATCAGAGCACTTTTTGTTCCCGTTGTGGACAAATTTAGTTGCTGCAACCAACTGCGCAGCTGTGAGGCCGTGTACTTATTAAAATTCGCCTCTACCATATTCACTCTTCTGTTTTCAATTTATTGTTCAAAATCACTTAAAAAAAAAAAATTCACTTCAGTTCAATAAAAAAAATTTTATTTATTTTATTTCTCCTTTTTTTCAGTTCACTCAAAAAATTTTTTATTTATTTGAGTTCTCTTCTTTTTTTTAATTCACAAAAAAATTTTATTTATTTTAGTTCTCTTCTTTTTTTAATTCACAAAAAAAAAAATTTTATTTATTCTAGTCCTCTTCTTTTTTTGTTTTCAATCCGCAAAAAGAAAATTTTATTTATTTTAGTCCTCTTCTTTTTTTTATTTACAATCCGCAAAAAAAAAATTTTATTTATTTTAGTCCTCTTCTTTTTATTTACAATCCCACTTCTGAAAATTGTAAGACTACACTGTATGACTATGAAATAAACAACACTTTCTTCGCCGAGAGCACAACACAGAATGAATTCTTTTCTTTATTTCAACCAATGCTTAGCCTAATTTACAGGGGATGATGCAATCGCTATACAACATTGTGTTATATAAAAGAGAATAAACATGAATTGAGAGAGCGTAAGGTAAACTAACATAAAATATTATACGTTAACATAGTGTGAGAAAGAGTGTTAGCTTATATAATGTTACATATGAATATTTGAGAGTTACAAGAAAGAGAGAGTAGATATAAACATTATCTTAGCATAAACAACATTTGTTAACATGGAGAGAGAAAGAATACTTATGTATTAGCTTAAATTATGTTACATAAAGAGATGATGCAATAATGGCTTAACATTACGTATATAAAAGAATATGCAAATGAGAATAAGAAAATATAACTGTTGTTTGACAACGCCCATGTGTTACAAGAAAAAGATGATGCAATACTTAACAATATTTCTTACATGTATACGTATATAAAAGACTGTACAAATGAGAATAGGAAAATATAACTGTTGTTTAACGACAATTCTTAAATATATACGAATTCATAGTGATGCTTGTTGGATATAGGGAAATATGCCCAATAAGGGAGTATACCACATATATTGGCTACAATATGTATCTTGTTGTACATTTCTTCTTTCATATCTCTTGGATTTTGTACTGGGTTAAAAAAGTACTTTGTGCACTTATACCCACCATCCCCAAGCAATCGACCCATAAAATTGCCATTCTCGAATTTCTCCTTAATTTTGCTTTCATTAAATATTCTCGAATCTTGGGTACTTCCTCTCCAGCAAGCAACGACATCAGTAATTTTTAGAGACGCATCACAAACAGCCTAGATATGTTGGAGTTTAAAACAATATTATATTATAGTTTTCAATACATCTTATGAACAATATTGTAAATATGACTTACATACCTGTATGTAAAATGAAAAGTATCCTTTCCTGTTCACAAATAGTTGTGCATCATCGCCTCCTACAGCTTGGATACGGACATGGGTGCAATCGATTGCTCCTATTACGTTTTTGAAGCCAGCTATTGTTTGGAATTCTTCCATGACTAAAACTTGATCCGCGGCAGCTGTAGCCATTTTTATATACGTACTCGACCTTTTCGCAAAAGCCTTTGCAACATTTTGACAAATTTTATTCATAGTGGGTTGGCTAAACTCATGAATCTCTCCACAATCTTCCTGAGCCTTGTTACGGCCCCAACATCTTAATGCTGCCAAGACTTGCAGATATGGCGGAATTTTTCCTCCATTCTTTTTCCCCTTTCCTTTTAGGTCGTCCTTTACCAAATTTAATAACTTTTGTGAGTTTTCTTTCGTAAATCTGTATTTTTTACGAAACTCTTCGTCGGTATATTCTATGTGTGGATTTTTTCTCTTTTTGTAATTTTTTTTTGACCGACGTTTGGTTTCACCTCTTAAGAACTCTAAATCGTCGAATTGGTTAAGAGTTTGCATAATTTTTAAATAATTTATTTAATTTTTTCCCACAAAAAACTTTTATAATGTGTTTCACGTTTATTTACAAATTTACTTTGACACAAAACAGCTGTTGTTTAACGACTTAGCAAGTCTTTGTACGTTCGTTAGCAGGCGTTTAACGAGTGGATAAGAAATAAATTTTAAATAACTCGTATGTTAAATCCATGCTAAATTTTTGTTATAAATACTGCCGATAGAATATATTGATATGGCATATACTTAAGATCCCGTTTTTTGAGACAGTGTATAATAGAAAAATTAAGTTTACTATTTGTTTATTTTTAGTTTAAGCATATTAAATTGTTGTAAATAAACGAAAATGAAAAAAAAGATTGGATGTTGAATAGTAATGTTGATGGAGAATATGGATATAAAGTTTTGAATATTTTCGTAGAAGTTGATGATATTTTGGTAGAATAATCGTCACTTATTTAGCATTTAACCAATTTAGAGGTATGTTCACAAATTATTGAAACAAGAAGTTATGAGTATATATAGGGTTATCCATTTCTTGGTTTCAAAAGTAAACGTAATTAAAACACATATAAAATATTTTTTTTCATGATACTTCTTTTTTATTGTAAAGTTTGAACGTTGACATTATGTGTGAAACAGTACATCATTTAAATTACCTCCACGCGAAGTGTTGCAAGAATTGATTCTTTTGAGGTAATTTTCGACCACTTTTTGACACATATTGGGCGGTATCTCAGCCAGGAAGGTCCAATCACACCTTCGGACCAAAGAGCACACCAAACAGTGACTTTTTCTGGATGTAATGGGCTCTCTGCAATTACTTGAGGATTCTCAGAACCTCAAATACGACAATTTTGTTTATTAACATACCCACCGAGTGTGAAATAATCTCCTCTTAAAGCACGATACGTGGCTGTGGCAGAATCACCATTTTTGTAGTAGGTTTTGAAAATTTTTATGCGTTGTGTGATAGTTAAGCGATCCATTTTCGTCAATGTCAGACTTTCAACTGAAAAGAAAAAAATTTGTTTCACAACTTAGTTTGACAGATGTCGAATTCCAGTACCATACTTTTGAAACCACGAAATGGATAGCCCTTTATTTTGTTATATTTTTCTTTTTACTTACCTTTTGCACACGGTACTTTTTTCATTCAAGAAATTAATAAATACTGGTAATATAAACAAATTTCTGCAAGAAAAATTTTTTATGAGCAATAAATCTTTTTTGATCTCGATATATTTAACTTCTTATTTACCTTTTGCACAGGAAACTATATTCGGCCTTATTATGAGTGCCGTTTTTTTGTGAGAGTTGTCGTAGTCGTTGTCGTTTTCAATTTTGTTTGGTATCATGTAAAATTTACGACAACGATATCTTTGTAACAGAGTGAAATTAACAGATTGTTTAATAATTCTCACGATTTTAAATATTTATGAACTACCTGTTTATGAAAACTGTCAAAAACTGCTGTTTGGCGGTATAAAAAACTTTTATTTAAATACATGTAAACTAAATTTATGGTTTATGAAAATAAAATAAAAAAGAAATTTATTAAACTAAAATGTTAAGCATTGCTGCATTTTCATCTTCTGAAGATGAAGAAGACGGGATAAAAAAAATTTTTACAATAAAACTGGGTTTCCAGGTGTAATAGGATACATAGATGGAACCCAAATATAAACTCACCAGAAAAGGATGCACAATTTAAATACAGAAACAGAAAAGGTTTCTACAGTCTTAATGCAACAGTGGTAAGTTTTTTAGTTTAATGTTAAAAAGTGCAATACTAATTTTTTTTACTATGCATAGGTATGTGATCATAAGCTCCGAATAAGATATACATCATCTCATCATCAGGGATCTGTTCACGACTCCTTAGTATGGAACAACAGTTAAGTCACTGTTTAACAATTTTTAAGAGATCAATGTGATAATGGCGAAAGAAATGCTTGGTTATTAGGTAAGTTAAAATTATGTAACACATTTTACTCAAACAATTTAAAATGTGCTTCAGCAAACTATTGGAATTTAAAAACATTCTATGTCATTTGTAGGAGACGCAGGGTACCCCTTAGAACAGTTTTTGATAACGCCATTCTGATCTGCTGTAGAAGGTTCTTCAGAAAGTCGTTTTAACTATATACATGCACGAACTAGAAACATTGTTGAACGAACTATTGGTGTTCTAAAAAATAGATTCCGGTGCATACTAGAAGCAAAACAGTTGCATTACACACCAGATACGGCTGCTAGAATTACATCTGTTTGTGCAGCTTTACACAACATATGCATTCAGTACAAAACTGAAATTCCTGAAATTGATGTAATGGATGAATTACCATCAACCAATTAATTAAAAAAAATTAAAAAAGCAAAACAAATTCAAATAAAATTCACATTCTCTTTTTTTTAAATATAATTATACAACACATGTATAAAATATGAAATTCATAAATTGAAAGTATTCACAAACTTTCATTTATTTCAATACTCTGCATATCATTTTTAATTTCATTTATTGCAATACGTCTTTTTTCAATTTGTATTTCTTCTTTTCTAAGTTTTAAAAGTTCTCTTCTAAATTCTTCCTTATATTTCAACTCATTCTTGTAAAGTGCTAACTTTTCTTCCTTTATTTTGAAGTTTTTGCGTTAATAACTTTCAATTTCAGCTAAAGAATTCTTCACTTTTGTGTACAATGCTGCTTGGACTTCCAATTTCTCCTCAAGAAGATCATCTCTTGTTTTTTTTCTTAGTTGGGGTCTTCTTTGTTGATGGTGTAAAACTTGGTTCTCCAAGAATATCATTATTTTGTGTTCAACAACATCATAGTTTTGTATGGGTGTATTTGTTGGAGTTTTTTGTGTTAAATGTAAGGGGCGTACGATTTTAGGACCAGTATTGTGTTGTTTGGGTTTTGTGGATTGATTTGAGCAGACTGGTTCGTTGTTTTCTAAAGTATCAATCATTGGTATATCCTCCTCGTTGTCACAATTTTCATTTTGGCTACTACGTTTGATACCAAACGCACCATCACCTGCATTTACAATTGAATTAATTTGTAACAAATTGGAGGCAGATTCTTCTGTTGGGGATAACACATATTGTTTAAAATAACCACCCCCGGTAGCACGACATTCGGCTTTATTGTGAGTTAACTTCTTTTTTATTTTAAATTTATAATCGGCCCAAACCTTCATCCATCCTTCCCCATTACGCGATGGTGGTCCTAAAATGTTCAGTTCTTCAATTCAATTAAATACGACACTCGTGATACCAAAATTTGTAACAGAATTTCCAACAGTGTTGTATTTTTGTCATTTTTCGACATTCATAATACCGATTTAAAGAAACGCCTTGTTTGCGACACGACAACCATAATTAGGCCGATTAATTGTGACCAAAAACCTCACACATTTCGATTAATCATAGTGTTATTAATCGACAAAATAAAAAAATTAAATACACCCAGATAATGACACAGTCTAAGTTGTGAGTTTTGTTGAGTGGAACTCATTTCTTGAACCCTCCAATCTTGTTTTATTTGGCAAAAACTGTTTTTTTTGACTTTACGCACAAATTTATTCATTACACAAATAATTCTGAACCGATCCCCAAAACTTAAACCTTAATAGAATGGAGATATAAAAACGATATACATATATATTATTTGACTTAATATGCTATGAGTTTTGATGAGGTAAACTTGATAAATGCGATTTTTTTTAATATTTTTTCAAGTTTATCCGTTCATAGGAGCAAACTTTAATTATAAATTATAAAAAAGTGATGACATTGTGAAAGTGCATTATCTTTTGAAGAGATTGACACTTTGGTTGATCAAATCGGACAAAAATTACCGTAGTTATTATTTAAAGAGTCTAGCAGTCGAGTTATGTTTTTCATATATATACTTTTTCAAATGAACTTTTATTCAAAAATGTTCACCTCTAGGGTCGGTGCAGTGAGATATGGATCGATGTGGAGATCGACGTCTTGACTAAAGGGTATAATTTGAATCCTAGGTTTAAATACCCAGATCTACTTATCGACGCTGAATTAACCTCTAAGGATAACCTTTTTAAAATCGATAGTAATCGAACATAACATTTAAAGTGGAGTCGCCGTTTGGTGGATTGCTCTCATTAAAAATTACAATGTAAAGTTACATACTACTCCAATAAAAGTAGATTTTTAAATTCTTAATTGAATTTTATCTAGATTAACTGTCAAGAAACATGTATGGCATGATCATGGCCGGGGATTCCGTCTAATTGTCGGTTTTAAATTTAAAAATAATGGTAGACTTAGGGATTTTTTCTGAAGGCTTTAATTTGAAGCTACCTTTTCGCTACCCAGACAACCATAATGTATTTCACGCTGAAGTAAGGGTCAATAATCACGCTGCAATGATTCTACAACTGGCATTTCTATCTTTCCCGACATCCAGACAACAACATCTAAACTGATTGTTGTCCACCTCGACCATTTTGAACGACTTTTACAGCCCCTTATCTCTAGTAATATGTACTTCTGCGTCCATCCCATATGGGTTTCAAATCACATACTCTTCCACATATGAGTATACATATATGTATAAATTAATTCTTTCCAAATTCAAAAGTTAAAAAAAATTATTTTTTTGTGTTGTGTTTTTTAAGACACAACACGTCTTTATTTATGCACAGTAAGAACAACAGTAAAAACAATTTTTATTAAAACTACTCTAACTGCCTAAACGTCGCTGTTTTGATCACATACCGTTGCTGCTCGTGTTGTTTGTAGACATGGTGTCAGCATTTTCCCACCGTTCCATTAATGTTGAAATAGGAACCAAGCAAAGTTGTTGATTATGCAATAGCAACGTCAGCTTAGTAACTTTTGTTATTTAAACATATTTTTCCTTAACTCCTCCCTCCTTAAATACAATCGTCCCGATTGTTTTAGAATGTATGAATATCGAAGATGCTTGAAGATTTCCTGCTTTTCTTGTTTACCTTAGCATCTTCTTCTGTTGTTGGGTTATCCGGACTTGTATCCTCTTTTTCTATGTCGTTTTTCTTCTTGTTAACCAATTTTTTTATGGACATCCACGTGATAATGGAGACGACAAAAATTAACAAAATGCTGCTTGTTGTTAAAAGTGCATTGTTCTTGATATCTAGGTTATCTAATCTTTTTATATTGCCCAGATTAATTTTCTGCAGTCTTTCTAGTGATAGTACTTCTTCGGTTTGAATGTTCATTCCTCTTGGTTGTAGAAATGCGGGGAGAGGTTTACTGCTAGTTATTTCCTTTGAGTGAAATCTTCTGCCGTTGATGTTTATTGTTACGTTAAAGTATTTAATCAGGTAGGTTCCGTTTAGCGTTATTTCTTCATTTTCGACCTCTATTTTTCCAGCATATTGATTTAATAGTAATAGGTCACTTCCAATTTCCTCCATAGTTGGTATGTGATCATTGTTTATTTGGGTACAATTCCCTATCTTGTTCTTAAACAAACTAGTAATACAATATTCATCAGTTAATTCTATAAGCTTATCTCTACCACAAATAGTTAGATCGTTATAAGATTTACAATTTTCTTTAATAGCGAATAAGTCTTTGTTGCAATCTAAAATTTTATCAAATTCGATTCTATCAATTAAATATTTGTTTTTTACTGGTTTAACCAAGAATCTTTTACATGTGTCTTCTCGTACGATTGGAATACTTAAGATATACAAAATTTCTTTATTATTTGCTACTATTTTTACATTGCCAAAGGATAACAATTCGTCTACACTAAAAGTTGGGATATTATAATTTTCAAGAACATCATTTAGAATTTCTATTTCAGTTTTTGACAGAATAAATGCATTTACAATATTGACTTTTGCCCACTGAATGGCATATTCGATATTTTGTAATTCCTTTTCTATTACAATGAGTTTATGTTCTAATTTTACAAGCAATTCATTATTCCAGTTCTCTTTCTTCACTTTCAATATTTCGTTTGTAATGTTAGAAATTTCTTGCAATCTATTTGTAGTTAGTTCATTTATAATCATTTGTCTGTTGTTGAAATTTTCATCGAGAATTTCAAAGTCGTGTCCGTCTGGGGTTCCGGCTATCCATTTCCATGCACTACCGATGAAATCTATGGATCTTTTCTTTCTACCGGGACTAAGTCGTTTAAGGAGTCCTTTTATGTTCAGAACTTGCTGTAATAAAAACGGACGGAGCGGATGAGCGTATGTAATATTTGAATTTAAAATTGACTCGATGTCTTCTGATAAGGTTTGGTACTGTTGTAGATCGATTGAATGTATTACTTTAAATGCACCCTCCTGTCGTCTAGCGATACCGTTCTGAATAGTTATTAGCCTTGCATTAGAGTAGTCAAGTATGTTAAATTCCGCCGATACGGTACCAATAAAGAATCTGAAAGAAACGAAACGATTCAAAGAAAATTCTTCCCCTTTCCTGCAATTTTTCAAAATATTTCAGTTTCTAATATGGCTTTTGTGAATAACACGTCCACTTTCAGTCACAATTGTCGTATTACGATTTTCCCTAACGATTTCCTGTTTAAATCGATTGCTTAATTTGGTGCCCAGTCGTTTATTAGTCCTAACATACACCAGTTGCCCTGGCACATAATCTTTTATCGGTTTCCTTTTCTTGTTGTGGTAGGCCAAATCCTTTTCTTGCTTTTGTCTGAGCCTTTCGATGTTAGACAGCCTAGCTATCTCCAGGTCTTGTGGAGAGAAATCGACAGTCCTTCCGAAATAAAGGTCTACAGGTTTTCTGTTGGTGGTGGAATGGATTGAATGATTATATTCATTAACTGATTTTTCGAGTAATTCCTCAAAATTTCTGGATGTCCCGTCGCTATTAAGACATCTCATAATTTCTGCCAAAGTGGAATGGAAGCGTTCCACTTGACTATTTGCCTCGCTTCTGTACGCAGGAGTTGTAAAAACATTGATTTTCAGGTCATCCTTCAACATAAACAGAATTGATGCCGAATTTAACGAAGGCTCATTATCCATTACAATATTTTTTGGTACCCCATAGGAAAATATAAGTTCCCTCAAAGGTTTCCTTACATCCTCTATGGATCTTCCATTTAGCAGTTTGACTTTAGCATACTTTGAAAATTTATCAATGGATGTTAGTATTAGTTTGCGATCTGTTGAAAAAATGTCAATATTAATTGTATGTCCGGGAAACGTTGGTATAGGTGTTTGTTTTAGTTCAGTCATATTTGGGTGTCTTTCATATTTGTTTTTCTTGCATGTTGCACATAGTTTAATAATTCGCTTTATTTTTCCAGCCATTCCTGGAAAATAGTATTTTTCCAATATTTGTGCCCTGTTCTCTTTTTCGTTGCGATGGGCTCTGTTATGTTCTTCTACAATTATGTTCTCTTGGTCCCCTTCTGAAGACACATCGGAAACAAATAGCTGTGTAAACCTACACTTATAATTGGAAAAATGTATTGGGTATAATGTCTGAATTTTTCCCATAATGGGTTCAGGAGCCTTTATTCCGTTGATGACGGATGGATTTAAATATCTCTTCATTATATTTAAAAGGTTAATCTCGTTATATTGGGGTTCAGTTATTAGGTGTCGATGAATTCCTGGAAAAACAATCTTAAACTGGTATGAGGATGTTTCGCCAATGCTAAGGAATATTTGATTCCTAAACACATTAATCGGTGTCTCTACGCTTGGAATTAGATTCTCGGATGAACTCTCTGCACTATGTTGGGTTTCGGTGGAAGAGTCACCCTGTTCTTGGAGAACATTCGTTTCCGTGATGTTTCTTGACAAGGCATCGGCCACTACGTTTGACTTACCCGGTTTGTACCTCAATTCGTAATTATATTCTTCTAGAGCGCATTTCCATCTTTTTATCTTTGAATTATGATTGTTGCTACTTAGGGCATACGTCAATGGTTGGTGGTCAGTATAAATAATTACCTTTCTTGAGCCGTAAACATAATTTCTTAGGTTATTGAGAGCCCAAATTATAGCCAATAATTCTCGCTCATTCGTAGCGTAATGTTCTTCTGTCGCATTTAAAGTTCTGGAGATGAATGCAATAGGTTTATCCTCTTGGCTGAGGACGGCTCCAATGGCGAAGTTGGATGCATCTGTTGTAAGCTGAAAATCTTTATCGAAATCTGGGTGCGATAATATTACTTCCTGTGATACTAAAGCATTTTTAAGTGCTTCGAAAGCTTTTTTAGCTGCATCGTCAAGGTTTATTTTTATCTGACTTGATGTTGATTTTGACACTCGTCCTTCTTCTCCTCTTAGTAGTGTTGTCAGTGGTTTTGCTATATCAGCATAACCCTTTATAAATCGCCTGTAATATCCAGAAAGTCCGAGGAAAGATCGGAGCTCCTTTAGTGTCTTGGGATACGGAAGTTTCAAAATCGATTCAACCTTCTTTGGATTGGGTTTTATTCCCTCTTCTGACACAATAAACCCCAAAAATTCTACCTCCGTTTTGAAGAATTCGCATTTATCCAATTGAATCTTCATGTTAGCCGATTCAAGGGTTGCAAATATCTTCTCCACGTTCTGTAAATGCGATTTTTCATCCTTACTGAAAATTATAATGTCATCGACATAAACATGGCAAATCTTTCCTATGTGGTTCCTCAATATATCGTCCAGTGTCCTCTGGAAGATAGAAGGCGCATTTTTTAATCCAAATGGCAACCTAGTGAACTCGTACTTGCCATTATTGACGGAAAAAGCAGTTTTCGGCATATCCTCGCTTTTTAACGGAATTTGGTGGAATCCACTCTTTAAATCAACCACAGTGAAATATTTATTTCCCCCCAAGTTCGACAAAACTTCGTTTATTTCAGGAATCGGATATCTGTCTGCCACCGTTACCGCGTTCAATTTTCGAAAATCCACAACTAACCTAAACTTTCGCTTTCCAGAGTGATCCTCCTTTTTTGGTACCACCCAAATGGGAGAATTGTATGGGGATCGTGACGGTCGTATGATTCCATCACGTAGAAGACGGTTAATTTCCTCCTCCACTACATCTTTCAATGCCATGGGATAAGGGTAACTTTTGGAATATACTGGATTGTTGTTTTCTGTTCGGATCTCTCCTTCCACCACGGTGGTATATGTTAATCTTTCATCAGGATCTGCAAATAATGGACCGTGTTGCTTTACAATATCCTCCAATGATTCTTGTAGTCGTTTAGACAAATGTTGAGTTCTAAGTTCGAGGTTATTAACGCTCTGTGACGTACATTGTTTGATTTGAATTTTTCTTCCGCCGTTTATGGTAAAATAGTTTTCGGCGGTATAAATTACAGCCGATAATGCTTTTAAGCTGTCATTTCCCAGAATTCCATCAAAAGAATTGAATCCTGGTAAAAGGAAAAATTTAATGGGTGCGTCCTCAACTCCGAATAATTGGACAAATGTATGATGGGTTATTTTTATGTTACCATTGGCCGTTTTTGTGCTAAAAATGTTCTCGTTAGGTTTAGGATTTTTTACTAAATCAGAGTTAATGTAATTCTTATTGCTACCAGTGTCTAATAGAAACCTTAAAACTTTACCGTTCCTCGTGTTTGCCTCGAAATAAGGTAACGAGGAACAATTTAGTCTAAAAAATGTACAGCAGCTTCTACAATGTCTGGTTTTTCTTCAGATTCCTTGTCATTACAATCTACTGGAATTTGTTGGAAACAATCATCAACATAGTAAGGTGTCATTGCTCCGGCAAGATCAGCCTCGTTGTCTCCTGAATATGGATCTTCCCAGTAATAAGTTTCGTCCGGTATAGTTCCCAAATGGAAGTTTCTTTGGTGTTTGTTCACTGGTCCTTGGAATGAAGTTCCAGCTGGTCTCTTGAACATCTGCTGAGGTGGTTGTCTGTTCGAATTTGTCATTTGAATTGATTTATCCACCTCCATTGGTTCCGGCTTCATTTGTGGGATGTTGGTTGGCTGTTTTTGAACAAACGGGGTGTGTCGTTGCCCCTGATTAAAAAATCTATTCTGGTATGTCTGATTGTTCCAAAAATGTTGAGGGTTATTGGGACGTAGATTCGGATATTGATAATTCGGGAAACTAGAATTATTGTAAGTTGGGAATGTCTTGTATCTGGTTGCCGTAGCCCCGCCGATATGTGCCAATTCTGGGTAAAAATGTTTGTTATTGATTGTACTCACTCCTACCCTGTCTTTCTTATTTTGTTGAGATTGGGCGTAATTTCTTCTAAAATTCATATTGTCCAATTTGAGACATATATGAAGAGCCTGTGGCAGAGAACTTGGCTCTCTTATACTTAGCAATCTCGGAAGGTCTCCATTTAGCCCCCTAACAAAGGTGTCAAGTGCTTTTTCTCTATACGTATCTGTCATAGCGCGAAGACTACTCTCATTCAGATCTAGACAAGAAACTTTGTCCAATATTAATGACAGGTGTCTATAAACATCCTGATAGAAGTCCGTAATTGATCTTTGGCCCTGACATAGAACAGTCATCTGATACTCTAAAGTGCCAATGTCCCGTTTATCGGAGTAATGCATACTCAAACATTTTTTTATTCTCCCCCATTCCAATGGAGTTCTATACGACTCCAACGCAGTATCAGCATTACCCGTAATTTTCGTCCGAATCGTATGTAAGATCGCGTAATATTTACCCGATCCTTTTATGGAGTCATACAACTCTAATATCCTATCAACGGACTTTTTCCATGAATTGAATTCACCCGCGATCCCTGAGAACTCTCTCAAGGATTTGACGATATCGGGTACTCTATCTAGCTCCTCGAGTTTTGGAGTAAGTTCACCGATTGGTTGATCTAAACCCTCATCTAAGTCATGATCACTTGTTGTTTCAATCGTCTCCTTTATAAGTTCCCTAATTTGTCTTTTCTGTAATCTGTTTAGTCCTGTCATGTGGGCCGCATTAGAACCCGATGGTAAATTATTGTTTGCCATAGTCAAGGTTCTACTTAGCCTCTCTGTTAGTTTGTCAATTGATTCGTCTGGCATTGAAATTTATTGAAAGTTAGAACGAGATTAAAAAAAAATTTTATTTTTTTCTTTAAAAAAATTTTTTAAACCTTTAATAATTAATATAATAGGATAGTTCTCTTATTCACATTTAAAATTTTTAATCGATTAATTTCTTTGTTTGATTCTGTTTACTTAATAAACTATTTCTTTCTTTTCCTTTTTTTTTATACAAAAAATTTTTTTTTTAAAAAAAAAATTTTCAATTATATTGCAAAATATCTTAAAAATCAAAACTAATATTTGTTATATCTACATTAAGCTTACATTAACAGATTCAGGATCATGTTGTCCTTGTTGACGTCCTCTGTCTCTTGATTTGGGTTTCACTGTTTCAACTGTGTATTTTATGTGTTTATTGTGTCTTTATAATTATTGTTTTTATTTAAATTATTTGCACGTACTTCACAAATTTTTAATTTTTCAAAGGTAAAAAATTTTTATAAATTGAGGTTGTTTTCCATGTAGGTTTTTAGATATTATTTACTTGATTTCAGTTTTTATTAATTTCTAAATTTTTAGATCTTCAGTTTTTATTCACTTATTTTAATTTAGCGATTTATCATTTATTATTCACTACTTTTTCTTTTCGCTTAAAATTACTTTTATTTTTCAAGTTCTTTCAAAATATTCCTAGTTTGAATATTTTCACACGATTTTTTGTTTCTTACATTTTCTTTGTAGGTTTTATTTATTCAATTAATTTTTTTGTTCGTATTTGTTATTAACACTTGCAGCCTCTTTAGTACGATCAATTAATTTGATTTATTTATATTTTTGTTCACGAATTTTTCTTTTCCACTGCACACCAAACACTTGTTTTCAATTTTTTAATGTTTTCACTTTTTAATTTAAATTTAATTAATTTAGATAGATACCGGTTTTACGCGGGCTTGCCAGGCCTTGGCATACGCCAATCCTTTTTATCCTTTACGGATTACTGGGGCACCTGGCAAGGCTTGACTGTTAGTTCTTTACCGGGATGGGAATCCTTACAAAAAAAGGATGTCCCTGCTCGGGCGCCAATTAATTCTTTCCAAATTCAAAAGTTAAAAAAAATTATTTTTTTGTGTTGTGTTTTTTAAGACACAACACGTCTTTATTTATGCACAGTAAGAACAACAGTAAAAACAATTTTTATTAAAACTACTCTAACTGCCTAAACGTCGCTGTTTTGATCACATACCGTTGCTGCTCGTGTTGTTTGTAGACATGGTGTCAGCATTTTCCCACCGTTCCATTAATGTTGAAATAGGAACCAAGCAAAGTTGTTGATTATGCAGCTTAGTAACTTTTGTTATTTAAACATATTTTTCCTTAACTTATATACTGCTATATATACTGCCTTCTTTTGTTGAGCTGTCTATCAGTTAGAGTTAATTATTGAATTCTGACAAATCCTGGGAAGAGGAAAAGCATACATCTCTGTTACTTTCGGTTTCCGACTGTACTTCTGTACAGATTCGAGAGCGGTTAAAGAGGAAACAAATATTGTCCACTCCATTTGCCAACATCCATGAACCTCTCCTCGGTGCTAGAATCAAACTGTCGTTACTCAATTTAAATCTCTAACTAGAGTTATATTTTAATGCGAAGACCTGATACTGATTGTTGTTAGTGCGGTCTGTGCCATTGTTTCAGTTGGTATCACAACGAAAGCTGATAATTCCTCCTATCCTGTTCCTAGAGTTGATTCTAAATTGTAATTATTTTGAGGGTGCCACATTCCTTTAATTAACAATATCTATAATATTTAATGTAGTGTAGTGTAATAAAATAATGTAATGTAATGTCGCCGTAGTCTAGTAAGTAGTGTGTTCGCTTATTAGACGTAAAGCCCGGGTTCGAGCCCTAGGCCATACATCAAAACGAAATACGAAAAAAAAGATTTCTTCGGCGACTTCCTCTCAGCAGATTTCTGGCAAAAACTCTGAGAGTAATTAAAATTGACATGATAAAGTTTCTCAAAATCTGTCGTTCAGAGTCGGCGTTAAACTGTAGGTCCCGCCATTCAAGTATAAAATTAAGGCATACAACATGAGTGGTGTGAGAAGCTAGGCCGTAATCCTGACTGAAGGGTTGTAATGGCTAATTATGTATGCAAGTATGTATGTATGATATTTAACGTCCCACATTATTATAACCCATATTTAGCATGTTAGTGCCGCCCTGATATATATAGTTAATAACCCCTTAAGAGTTTCTAGAAAAAGACATAATATTATTACATATTATTATTAATATTTATTTATAAGCATATTTATACAATATTTGTAATATATAACTATTTACGTAGAAAAACCATTTAGTGTAAGGTTGTATAAGATCTTTGAAGCTCCGTGTTACTTTGAGAGTTAGTACTTTCTTTGTTTCCAATCATGGTTTCCACCCTTGAACTCGTTTCCCTCATAACTCCTGTTATCTCATTAAAATCTGGCAAATCTAACGTTAGATGAGCCGAAAATCTTTTGTACATAGAATTATTTTGAAGTTCTTTGTCCAATTTACTTCTCACTTGTTCATATTTTAATTGCTGCTTTAGAAAGATTGAATTTTTTACCATATCTTGAATTTGTACAAATATTTCATCTGACAGCTCAACATTTCTCATAGCTCTGAAATAAATAAAAACGTTCGTATAAATTAATAAATTACTGTTCGAAAAAAATAGTCACTATATTATAACTAATAATGATGTTCTCATATTTTTAAAACAAAAATCTAACCGATTTTGTGTTTTCTCATAAGAATAAAAACAGTAAAGTTGCGTACAATTTCTTATTTAATAAATATTACATAGATTATTATATAAACTAGACTACTCGTATACATTATTTTAGAATATTTTATTTCATAAACTTCTTTATCATTTATACATATAAAAAAATTTCCAAAATCAATGTAATTAATTAAAAACGATGTAAAACATAAGTTTAAAGAGAGGACGGGGAAAAAATATGACAAAATTTTTCATTAAACTAAATTTTAATTTTACAAGATGTAGGCCCCGATTATGGTTCACAACAGTTGTAAATTTAGTGTTGTAGTTTTAAAATTGCGATTATGGTTCACAACATCTATCGCTAGTGTTGTACTTTATGTTGCGTGTGTTCACATAGCCCGATTATGATTTACAACAGTTGTTTTTAAGTGTTGTCAGAACTGTCAAAAACTTATAACAGCTCATTAGCTGTTGTCTTGTTACCGCATTCAGTTTAAAAAAGAAAATGTATAAAAATTTTTAAGTATATGTATAAAACAGTGCATATAATTTTTTGTGGAAATTTTAAAAATTATAAATAACTGGAAATATTTTATAGAAAAATAATCACTAAGAAGCAGAAGGAGAAGCTGGTCGAGTTCATGACAGCAAATCCTGACATTGGCAAGTTATCATTTAAAGCAAATAAGACTCAGCATAAAGGGACGTGGGAGAAATTTTCAATGCAGCTAAATGGCTTGGGTCTACCCATTAGAGTTGCAAAAGA
Organism: Sarcophaga rosellei; assembly: GCA_930367235.1. Lineage (NCBI taxonomy): Eukaryota > Metazoa > Arthropoda > Insecta > Diptera > Sarcophagidae > Sarcophaga > Sarcophaga rosellei. The sequence continues at coordinate 57,405,676 of OV884019.1, read as the reverse complement.
ATGGCAAAGGGTTAGTAGAAGAATTGTAGCATTTTTAAGGCATGGACTCATTATAAAGCCAATTTGAAAAGAAAATTCTCTGCCAATAGAAAGAAACTTGCAAGTTACTGGTGGTGGTCCGTCGACGGATATTAGCAGGAAATTGGAGCACCGTAGAGTTGGTGTTTATGCAATGGAAAGTAAATCCAAATGGATCTGCAATGGGATTTCAAATTCAAGACGAATCGTCATACGATATTGAAGGGCCTTCAACTAGCACTAACCAGTGGAAACAGCAGTTGCCGAAAAGCTACAAAATACAAAAAATAAGATGGGGGATGAGCGTCTAAAAACTTAAAAAGGCAAGAAAAGAACCAACAGGAGATATTGCTTACGTTAAAACGTCTTGAGAAGGGCTCATATAAAAATGATCAAATAAATAAAAATGCTAGAAATAAATAGGCAAAAAGCTGAATTACAAATTGAATTATTAAAAGCCAAACTCCTTTTAAGCCAAAAAAAACTTGAAATTTAAACTATTTACGAATTTGTATTTTAGCTTTAAGTAACTATGTGATCTAAATAAATTTTAATGTGATAAGAAGATTTTTTTATATTTATATATTTTAATTTGAAGTACTTTTGAAATGAATTTATTGCAATACATACATAAAATATAAACGCTAATAAAACTAGCCTTTATTTTTAATTGTCATGTTTTAACAAGAGTTAAAATTTGTGTTTTATGTAGGCTTTTTGTTTTTTTAAAGTAATAATTTTTGTTTTCAATTGACAGTTTTATACACTCAGGGTTGATTTTGAAGGAAAAGTATACTAACATTGAAGAGCAACACTGTGACATACACAACATCTAGATGTTGTAAACCATAACAGCATTAGCAACAGCTAATGATCTGTTGTAAGTTTTTGACAGTTCTGACAACACTTAAAAACAACTGTTGTGAATCATAATCGCAATTTAAAAAATACAACATTGAATTTACAACTGTTGTGAACCATAATCGGGGCCTAAATTAATTTATTTTACGTTCTTAAAAGTTAAAAGGAAGGGAAAACTAACAGTAAATTTTGTTTAAAATAAAGTGAATTCAAAAAAGAAAAGCTTTTGATGTGGACAAAAAAATAGGTGTATACAAAACAAATTTTTCCTCTTCTTCAAATTGTTTGTTCTAAGCAGAGGGACTTTTCGAGCTATCCTACCTTGTAGGCCTGCCTTCTGCAATCGTCTTCGCACAGTTCGTGATGACACTGTATTTTCAATTTGTCTAGCAATCGCCTTAGATGACTTAAAAGGATCCCGTTTGGATAGTATGACTATGGGTTTGTCTGTAGTTAATGAAGTTTTTCTATGTCTACCTCGTGTTTCAACGTTATTTTTTTCTTTTAAAGCGTTAATTACAAAATTCTCAGACCGATTTAAAGCATCTGCAATGAATTTGTAGGTTTTACCTTGCTCGCGAAGTTTAAGAACGAGGAGTCTTTCTTCATTACTGCAATGGCGCCCACGACTCATCTTAAAAATTAATTATGTCTGATATAATGTTTAATTTATTTTTAATTAATATTATTTTACTTACTTTCTTCCTTTTTTCAAAATTTTTTTACAATAAATCAAATTTTAACTAAATTAAAAATCACACACCTATTATTTTGTCCAAGTAAAATTCGCACTTAAAGGAAAAATGCTACGCTATTTATTTATCGCCGTGGTCTAGTAGGTAGTGTGTTGGCTTATTAGACGAAAGGCCCGATTTCGAATCCCAGGTCAGACAACAAAACGAAAATATTTCTTCGGCGACTTCCTCTCAGCAGATTTCTGGCAAAAACTCTGACAGTAAAAATTGCCATGAAATGCTTCTCAAAAAATCTGTCGTTCGGAGTCGACTTTAAACTGTAGGTCCCGCCACTCATGTATAAAATTAACGCACACAACATGAGTGGTGTTGAGAAGCTAGGCCGTAATCCTGACTGAAGGGTTGTAATGGCCAATTATGTATGTATGTAAGCTTATTTTTAGTGGAATTCACCTTTTTTTCTTTCTGCAACAATAATACCAGACTATTTATTTGGTAATTTTAGCATGGTGTAATTTTTTACATTTTTTAATAAGTTGAAAGAAAAAAAATTTTATAAACCAATTTTTTTTGGCCATATGTGTATATAATATAACATCGTTCACCACGGCTTCTCTGAGTGAATCGCATACTAAATGCGCTTTTTTCGATGCTTCTCACAAAATTTTTCAATCACTGCTTAATAATAAATTAAATAAATAATGTGATTAATTTTAGAAAAATTTTATGTATGTATATTTTGGTAAAAATAAATAGAAGTACATATCTCATCTGCCGTCACTGTTATTATTTCATTGTATTTAAATATATGCAATACATTGCTTTGTGAGTTTCATTATTTAAAAGCTTACTGCTTCTAATATAGTTACATTTTTCAAATTTAAAATAAAATTTATTTCTGTAAATTCGATGATGGCAAAAGAAATTTTTGATATTTAATAGTGGTTTATTTCCTTTTTATTTATACTATACTATGTATCAGTTTTATACATGTTCCTTTACTGACATAGATGCATATTTCCTGCAATCTTAAAATCTAATTGTTGACAGAAGTTTTTTACCACTTGTAGATTTTATTCTCTAAACAAGTTGAGGTTACGGATTAAAGTATATTTATTACAACTCTCGGTCTAATACTGGCAGCTTGCAAAGTCGTGATTTTTCTATTTTTTATTTTTGTATTTTAATATTTATTTTTGCCATTATCGCACTTTAATGTGTATTTGTTTTTGTAATTCTTTGTACAGTAAGATTGTATTTTTGTTGTTTTTCTTGTTAGTTTGTTTTTGTCCGCATAACAATATTATGTTAGAGATTTACTTATACTATTCATACTAAATATGTATTTGCATGATGGATGATACTAAACTTTTATTGAATAATGTTTCAAATAGCAAACTAAAATATTGATATAATGTTGAAACGTTTTACCATTACTAAATTCTCGTAATTTGAAAGTAATGTTTATTGGATACGTACGTATTGGATATTTGCTACGTATCCTTTTTAAATTGCTTAAATATATACTTTACGTTTCGAATAAATAATTTCTTACCTCACTGCGTATTCCATATCAAAACAATGTCCTTGTAAATTCTTTTGTAACAATATGACTTCTAATCGTTTATCAAGCACGGGTTGAATTACTTTTCTTACATGTTCCTGAATGCGATAAAGTGCTAACGATGGGTCGTTAGCAACTATATGTATGTTTTCAGATATCTTCTCTGCAGCTAAAAACAACAGGAATTATAGTGTTAAAATTTTCACCTTTGTATTTTTTGTAATCTTATTCTAATCACACTAATCAAATTCTTATGATTCATTAAATATTGTTTTAATTTTATACAAAAATCGATTTTGTAAAAATATTTTAAAATTACATGTACAGCGATATTAAGAACTCCTATTAATATCTGACAATAAAGAAATTGGGAGCATACACAAGATTTATAAAAATTGTTCCTTAATAGTTTATATTAAAACTTATAATTTTCATTTTCACATAATTTTATGAAATCTATTATATTGTTACGAAAATAGAAACGGTTAAAATGATAAACAAAAGCTACAGAGACAAAAACCATGAGTGTGAAAGAAATGGGGATAGACGAGAACGCAACAACAAGGAATGTAAATGAAATACACAAACAATAATAAATATACGATAGTGTTCTCGAGATGGCGAAGCCACAAACACTTGACTTCAAGAACATTCGTCAGACTGTTTACGAGGGCATTTAAAAAGGCAAGACAAAGCAAGCAAGCAGTAGCAAGAATTCAGCCAGTCTTGTGTGAAGACGCGTTGCGTGTGAAGAGATTAATCGTAGTTTGAAGATCTATCGAATAATTGTTGTTGTTTACGCAGAAGAGTGTAAAGCAGAACAAGAAACAAAGCAATTATTGTTGTATACATCAGGTTGTGAACAGTAGCACACAAAATTGTGCGAACAATAAAGAGTTTAATTGAAACTAAACACAAATTTCTTCTTATTTTGTTTGCAATCAATGCACTCATATTTTAAAAGGGTAAAAACGTAACGATTAGTGTCAGAAGAGAAGTCCAAAAGTAAAAATAAACAAATAAAAAAAAAACAAAAAAATGAAACTTTCCGAACTAAGAGTGGAACGGCTTAAACGAGAATTGGGTAAACTAGAGCTGAGGACAACGGGCACGAAGAATGAACTTTAAAGGCAATTAACAGAACAACTGTAGCTTCAGGCATTGAAATTAGAGAGTTAGAGACCTCTGCAACCCCTAGCGGTAATCAACATAAATTCGTTGCTTGCCGCGTTGATGATGTACAAGCTTCTAGAACCGAAAATCGAAAAATGCAAGAAGCGAACAAAAAGCTATTTGCTAATGTACAAGAAACTACCATCAAAGCATTCAAATTCTAATTTGAGGCAGTAGCCAGCAGAAACGGATGGGACGATGACGAGAAGACGTTGGAACTAATTTTGGCGTTAAAAAGTGTCGCAGCCGACAGTCTATAAATCATGCCAGCCAGACTTAGAAACAACTACAAAGGTTTAATGGTGGTGTTACAGCGTAAATTCAGCGACGAGCGCAACCGAGAACCATTAAAGGTTCGTACCACTTATTGAAATATCAAAATTTGAGTTTTAAATCGCTCCAGCTCCCACAAAAATTGTTGAAATTAAATCAAACAACATTTATTTTAAAGATAATTTTATTATGTTTCCTTTAACGGTTAGGGTAGTATACCGCATGGAGTTAAGGTGCCGTACGCAAACGGCTAATGGGTCACTTCAAGCCTTTGCAATGGAGGGCGAGAGATTAGAGCAGCATACATACCCAGGAGAAAACCACCGACTGATAGACAATTTTAAAAACGAGGCCTTTGCTAAAGGTGTACGCGACCCTGACATCAAACTAGCTTCATGTTCCACACACAAGACAACCTTTACAGAGTCCGTGGACTTTGCACCAGCCTAGGAGACAGCTCGCATGATTTCTAGACTACAAGTAAGCAAAGTGCGAAAAATGGAAGTCGTGGAGGATTAGGAATGAATTCTAATTAAATTTAAAGAAATCTGAAGCAAGTGTTAGAGGAAAAGAGACAGAAGGCCAAACTCTAATGTTTTAATTGTGGAAAGGGCGGTCATTTCCAAAGAAACTGCAAAGCGCCTCGCAAAAGACCAAGATCCGTCTTACCAGCAAGGAATAATAAACGAGTGAACTACCATCTTCACCAAGAGTGTCCGTTAAACTAAAATGAGCTAGCACTGAGGGGTAAGTGCTGGTTCCCACAAGCAAGGGCCCCACAATCTCCACATCAATGATGCAACAAAACAACAACACCCTTACGGCGTGCGGATACATAAATGGCAGACAATGCACCTTCACTATAGACACCGGAGCGACGCAGTCCATCATCAGACCAGATGTAGTGAAGGGAAAGTGTGAGGCACGTCTTTATTGTTGCCGATATTGTGGATGAGGTTATCATTGGTGCCAATTTGAGGTTATCATGGCATCAATTTGAATATGGGGCAACAGATAATGAGTTGGCGAAATGTGGAGATACCGCTTGACGTGGGATACAAGCATCAAGTTCACGCCAGAAGGATAGTTGCTGCCGAACAACTAAAATAACCACCTCAGAGGGAATCATTGATATGGGGGCGTATCGTTAAATCCACCAAACAGAGAATAGTCCCAGTGAGAGTGATAAATTTATCAGGCCACGAGAAAGTCATCTGTAAAAACTCCGATGTGGGCCAATGTGCTCCAGTAGAGGTGGTAATAAACAGCGAAAAATTGCCGGAATCTGCCGAAATGTCAGCCAAGGACCAACATGAATTTGGTATAGGTGTAGAGAAATGGGCAGCAGGTCTAGCAGCTCCTGAGAGAAATAAAGCCACTAAAGAGGTATGCTTGCGCTTTCGCCACGAACAAGAAAAGGCAAGGTAGAACAGCCATGGTCAAACATGAAATCGATACTGGGGAAGCGAGACCGATAAAATAGGCACCCAGAAGCTAGTCGACGAAATGTAGGGGAGCGGTGTAATTGAACCATCATCTGGTCCGTGGAGCTCACCTGTAGTCTAAGTCAAGAAGAAAGATGGCAGTACAAAATTCTGCGTAGACTACAGGAAGCTGAATGATGTCACTTGAAAGGACAGTTACCCGCTACCGAGAATTGACGGCTTGCTTGGTGTACCTCGGTGACATAATAGTGATGGGCAGAACTTTCAACAAACACCTCAAGAACCTGGGAGAAGTTCTGCAACGAATATCAATGGCCGGGCTAAAATTAAGTATAAAGAAATGTGCATTCTTCCAATAACAGGTGAAATATTTGGGGCATCTTGTTAAAGCAGATGGCATATCCACGGATGAGGATAAAATACTAGTAGTAAAGGGCTGGCCTCGTCCCCAGAATTTTCGGGAATTACGAAATTTTTTGGGACTATGCACATACTACAGACGCTTTGTGCCTAACTTTGCTAGCAGCAAGTTTGCATGAGCTCACCAAGAAATCAAAAGTGTATCAATGGGGTGAGTCACAAGATAAAGCGTTCCAGACACTAAAAGACCTATTTTTTGCTGCACCAGTTTCGGCGTATCCAGTCCCAGGGGAAAAATTAATTTTAGTGATGGTAGCCGATATGGTATTGGTGGTATACTTTTCCAAGTGGTCAATGGAACAGAGAAAGTCGTAGGCTACTCGCACATTGTCAAACCCTGAACGGAACTACTATGTGACCCGACGTGAGCTGCTTGCAGTTCTGGAGTGCATAAAACATTACCATAAGTACCTGTATGGCCAACATTTTCTGCTAAGGACTGATCATTCCGAACTGAGATGGCTGCTGCAATTCAAGAATCCTGAAGAACAGTTAGCACATAGACTTACGACTTCAACATTGAACACCGCAGAGGCATATAACATGGAAATGCGGAATCGATCGTTGATATCCGGCATATCGAAACTGGGTATGCCTCTACGGGGTTCCAATAGAACTACATTCCGAACAAGGCGTCAGCTGTATTCAAGGAAATGTGTGAGGTATACGGTATTAAGAAACCCGAACGACGGCGCTTCACCCACAGGCTGACGGAATGGTAGAACAGTTTAATCGAACCCTGGAGGAATACTTGCGAAAAGTAATGAGCGAGCAACAGAAGGACTGGGACGAATACATTCCGAAGTTTCTAATGGCGTACCGATCTGCGGTCCATGATTCAACATCTAGATCACCCGCCAAAGTTAGGCTGACTTCCTAAATGCATGTTGCTTTGTAGTAATACATTGCAGCGTGTTCGTAAACGCAACCCTGAAAATTTTGACAATGTATTTTGTTCCCTTTTGCAACACTTTTGTAGTTAATACGCAAGGAAAAGCAACAAAGGCATCCAAATAAAAGTAGATGCAATGCGAATGCAAGACAAAATACAATGGCGACGCAGGAAGATAAGTAAGCATTTTTTCTTATAATTTATTATATTTCTCTATTCAGTTTCATTTTTTTCTTTTTATTACAGTAAAAAATGGATGCATAATTTTAAAAATCTATTAATTAATGCATGGATTGATATAGAAAAAGAATTTCGTGGAAAAACAAAGAAACGCGTTGTGCTATGGGAACGTGTATTGCAAAATATTAAGTCCATAGATGACACGTTCCCATTTTCATTCCTCCATTGTTCACTTTATTATGAATGATGCATTGCATATAAATGTTCCTAAACGAATTCAGTGTTGCAAAGTATTAATATGCAACGAATTAAAAAAGTAACTACACAATGTATCAACTCGGTTTAAATACTGTATTGATACATTGTTAATATACGTTTAGGAAGTCAGCCTTAGTTTTGGGATTGAGATAAAACTACCCGGTGGCGGTTTGGTGTTAGGCCCACCAAAGAGAGAGAGAGATGTCACATACACTGGAAAAGAAGAAAGCCTAAATGAACTTCATGAATTTGTGCGCACACGTATAAAAATGGTCAGTGATAGAATGAAAGCCAAGTATGGTCGTGCAGCAAACACAGAGGGCTTCCATGAGGGACAACTGGTTCTACTCTACAACTCAAAGCGGAAGAAGTTATTATCCCCCAAGCTACAATCTAGCTGGGATGGACCGTATAAAATAGTGAAAAGATTAAACGATATCGTGTACAGGATACAGATTGCTAGCAGCCCCGAAGAAAAATTAAAGTCATTCACATAGAGCGACGAACAGGCTGAAGTGGCCGGCAGTGTTACGAAACGGTGTAATATCGTTTAACATTAAAATAATAAACAAAAGCTACGAAAACAAAAACCCTGAGTATGAAAGAAAAGGGGATTGACAAGTAAGCGAGAAAGCAACAACAAATGTAAATAAAATACACAAACAACAACGAAACCACGATAGAGTTCTCGAGAAGGCGAAGCCGCGAACATTCGACTTCAAGAACATTGTTGGAAAATATTCTATGAAAATTAAAGCACATCCTTATATATTAGTTGGCAGAAAATGCATGTATTATATCGATATTTTTAGAAATCGTTCAAATAAAAGGATTCAATTTGGTGAAGATCAAGTTATATCTGAATAACAATAATCTCTTGTCCCCATTCCAATCTGGTTTTCGCATTGCTCATAGTTGTACTACTGCGGTCTTGAAAGTAATTGATGACATAAGGCCCGAATATGACAAAGGAAACCTCTCTCTTATGTGTCTGCTAGATTTTTCAAAGGCCTTTGACAGGGTTGATCATTTAATCTTGTGTCGAAAATTGGGGCACTATTTTGGTTTTACGAATACCGCTTTATCTCTTATGGAAAACTACTTATATGGGAGAGCCCAAAGGGTAATTATTGGAAATAGGCAGTCAGGGCTGAGGCGTATAACATCCGGTGTTCCACAGGGGTCCGTGTTAGGCCCCCTGCTATTTATTATGTTCGTCAATGATTTATTTTCAGTATGCAGGTATACTAAGGTACATGCATACGCAGACGATATTCAGCTGTACATCTCAAACCGTATTGGTCTGATAGAGGATACAAGTTACAAACTTAATTATGACTTGAAGTCTATTTTAAAATGGGCTGAGGATAATAACCTTATGCTCAATCCTGGAAAATCTTACATTTTACCAATCAGTAGATGGGAATATGATTTAAGTTATTTTCCGACCATTTACTTGGGGAACACACCTCTTGTGTACGTTAGTAAGATTAAATACTTAGGATTTTGGATCAATTCCACCTTGTCATGCACTGACCATATTAATCATGTTGTGCGTAACGTATACCTCTTGCTTCGTAATTTACGAATGTCGTCTAACTTCACACCAGTCGAAGTTAAGAGGAAACTTATAATTCAATTAATACTTCCACTGATTAATTATTTTGCAGAAGTTTACAGTAAATTGGACGCTCTCTCACTACATAAGTTGCAAGTATCTTTTAATAATGCTACGCGGTATGTGTATGATTTAACTAGGTTTAGCAGTGTATCGTCCTGGAGGAAAATGATCTTGGGCTGTGACTTAATCGACTACCTTCAGATGCGAAATATTATATTTATACATAATCTTCTTTATCGGAAGAAACCACCCTATCTCTTTGAGAAGCTTGTATTTGGCAGATCCACTAGATATACAACTCTAATTACACCTAGATATACTTACATCAATACTGGCAGATTGTTTTTCGTCAACGCAATTAATTTGTGGAACTCCTTACCAATGTCTATTAAAAACATTTCGAGAAAGAGCAGTTTTAAGAAGTCACTTTTTGACTACATGTCCTCAAATATTTAAAATTTTGTGTGAAATATAATTATTGCCTTTTTGTGTATTAGCTATATACTTTATAAAACAATATAAATTTAGGGAATACTAATGACTAATGTAATTTGTGTATATCCTACTGAGTTATAAAAGAATAACATTCTTAAAGCTCTTGTAAGTTCTTGTAAACAAATAAAAATAAAAAATAAAATAAATAAGTATCTCCCCTTGATACCACTTTGGGAGTGCTGTGTTGTCATTCTTTTTAAGTTTCCAAAGTTTTTTGAAGTTTTATCGTAAATAGTACATTACTTATGGTATTTGAGAAGGAATTGAAAGTTAGGTGTTGGATGAAAGCGAAGAGGTTGAATTATATGCTCTTGATATCGATTGAAGTAGTCGTAGTCTAGTATGTAGCGTGTTAGCTTATTATACGTCAGACCAAGGTTCAAACCACAAATCAGATATTTCCAATTTACACCGAAAGGTTGTAATGACCGATTATGTATGTATGTATGTAATATTCCGCTGCTGAAGACTCCGAAGAAGAAAACAGAAGCTCGTTTTATGAACTGACAAAGTGTTGACGGCATCAAACATGACAATAGGATGCTTATCGCCAAAGATGGTACTACTTGGAACAGAGAACCGTATGCCTTTAGTAATTTGGGAAGTGAAAATATTATCAATTTTCACTCAGATTGCTAGCAGCTGTTTCATGAAATGTTGTAGTCTTCCTTATTGCTCTTCTCGTATTTATCTCACGGGACAGCCAAACATTAGAAAACAAGTGTTTCATTTCACAGATATAATATTTCGGTCAACTACATACATAAGAGATAAAATTGCTACTCGGCAGTGATGATAAACTTACACTTACTTACAGTCGTATTAGGGAAACCTATATCCGGGAAAGCAGAGAGGAATCAAAGCTGGAGAGCATTGTTATTGATATAATCGATGTTCTATTGCTACGGCAAACTTTATATAGAAATATAACAATGGTTTGTACCATCAGGTTTCAGCCGGCCCTCAATTAAGAGTGTTACTGATGCGAGTGACAATAACCTGCCCTATCTAAAGAATTGGAAACTTATAAATCGCCACCATTTAGAAAAAATAAAACTAAGCTGACATGAAACGTTTGATGTTTACGTAAAAAACCAAACTGCATTGTACATATGTCAAAAATTTTGGCGTAAATTTGATAAAAGTGATAACAAAATGTAATAATATAAAATAGTTTTATTAAAATAAATAAAAATATTTAAATTTTTTAACGAAATCTATAAATAATCGTGACAATTCTATTTACTACAAGTATGTATCAAAAGTGATACATAAGCCAGAATTATGAACTTTTTTTATGACTCGATCTACGGTTAGAGTTGAGTTTAAGTTTGAACTTAACAAAGTGAAAAAACGCAACAAAAAAGGAAGGAAGTCGTTGCCACTTCGTTTTCAAAGGTCTTGTTTGATTTGATAAAAGTTATAGATATTGCTCTGGTACTGCCATATCTTTAAACTTTATTTTGTCAATAAGTTGTAATAAGGAAACAAGTTAAAAACAACTTTAAACTCCACCTTGGGTAAAGTTACGTTTTACTAAACCCAACCTAAACGGCCATTTATAATAATGGCCATAAAACTTAAAAACCGCAGCAATGATATCGCTTCTTAAAATCTAGTAAGTTACTAAATCAAATTTTGCGTTTTTCTCTCTTTTTGTGTATTATGTTTAGGGGTTTCTGTGTTCCTATATATGTATATCCGAACATTGCCAGAATAAATTATGTGTTTTCATTTTGTGTTATTTTTTTTACTAACAACAATGAAGGAAATGTTTGATACATTTTAAGGAATTTTAAAGAATATCTTCTTTTCAGGTATAAGGGGTGATTTTTTAAGAGCTATAGGAAAATTAAAAAAAAACATAAAATTCAGAAAAATGCATGAAATCTTTATTTGGATCGATAGTACGGTCCATATAATTTAATGTTTGAAGATTATTTCATGCAAATGTTGACCGCGACTGCGCCTCAAATGGTCCATCCGCTTAGTCCAATTTTGGCATACTCTTTCCAACATTTCGGCCGGTATCTCATGAATAAATGCTTCAATGTTGTCTTCCAATGCGGCAATTGAAGCGGGCTTGTCTCTATAGACATAAACTTTAACATAGTCCCACAAAAAATAGCCTAAAGGCGTTAAATCGCACGATCTAGGCGACCAATTGACCGGTCCCGAAGGTGAAATTAAATGTTCACCGAACTCGCCTCTCAATAAGTCCATTGTTACGCGTGCTGTGTGGCATTGTGGCACCGTCTTGTTGAAACCACATGTCATGCAAGGCAAGCTCTTGCATTTTGGGCCAAAAAAAGTTGGATATCATCCCACGGTAGCGCTCACCATTCACAGTTACGTTACGATTCGCAGCATCTTTGAAGTACGGTCAAATGATGCCCATAAACCGCACCAAACTGTGACTTTTTCTGGATGCATTGGGAGCTTTTGCAATGCTTCTGGCTAATCTTCACTCCAAAATCGACAATTCTGCTTATTTACGTATCCCGAATATTGGTCGATTAAACTGACCATAAAATGGAAGAAGCGCGCAATGTTCGTTTGTAAGACGATTCATGGTTAAATTATAGACCAAACTGAAGATGTTTGACAGTGAAACAAAACACGAAACGTGCGTGAGCTGTTTAAACCAGTGTTGCCAAGAAGATAATAGCTAAAAAATCACCCTTTATTTGGAGTTGTGCAAGCAACAAGTGAAGAGAATTCAATGGATAATTTATTTATTCAACCGTAAACACAGTATAAGATATTATCTTATTTAATAGTACTGCTAAGGATATAGTCATAACAAAGTTTGAGACATTACAAAAATAATAACCTTAAAAATAATTCTATATAATCAATATTATTAAAAACAAAAATTTGTAATTATATTAAAAAAAATATATTATTAATTTATTACATTTGTACATTATTGTTCATTAAAATAAGTAACTCTGTGCTAGAATTTTACACTTTTTTTGTGACAAGCGGGGCACCTGGCGGGTTAACCTAATTCGGGTACGCTGTATCCAGTGGTGCTAACCATTTTTTTAGGTTAGCTCGTGTTTTCGAAATATACCGTTATTTAGAAAATGGAGGAGGTTGCGCAACATATATTCGCGTAACTCAAAAACGGTTTAGTTTATTATAATAAACTAAAAAACCGAAATTCCGCAATGAAATTTTCTTTAAGTAAGGTTAAACTTTTTCCAATATGAGCAGTCGTTGTAAAAACATAATTTTTTTTTTACAAACGAAACGAGTTGCGTAGTGTATACCTAGCATTAGAATTAAAAAATAGAGTCAAAAATGTTTGGGTATTTGTTTTGTATTGTTCAAAGAACGATAGTCAACTGTTTCATTTAAGGATCGTTAGTCAAGTGATCAACAAGGATTAGGATTATGTAGGAGATGTTGATGTGCGTTGGGAATGTTCACTCGTGTGAACAATAACTGTAAAAAACCAATGTCTGTTGCTACCTGATAGAATACGTTACTTAAGTTTTTACAAAACCGTTTTGTGCGGTAAAAATTTATGACTCTAAATTTAATTCTAATGCTAGGTACACACTACGCAACTCGTTTCTGCAATACGCTGTAAACACGACTACACACTATGCACCCAACATCAATGCAACCAGAAAATATCAAAATATTTAGATATTTTTGCCTGGAACAGGTAGAAACAGAAATCGTCAACAACAAAAAAAAAAATAAATAAAAAAGCTCAGCTGTGTTTTCCATTTTGTATGCCTTTTTAAAAAGGAAATTTTCGAAATTTTGCTAAAAAAATAGTTTTTTTGGTAAAAAAAAAAATTATGTTTTTACAACGACTGCGCATATTGAAAAAAGTTTAACCTTACTTAAAGAAAATTTCATTGCGGAATTTCGGTTTTTTAGTTTATTATAATAAACTAAACCGTTTTTGAGTTACGCGAATATATGTTGCGCAACCTCTTCCATTTTCGAAATAACTGTATATTTCGAAAACACGAGCTAACCTAAAAAAGTGGTTAGCACCACTGCATTCAGCGTACCCGAATTAGGTTAACCCGCCAGGTGACCCGCTTGTCACTTTTTTCAACTAGCACAGTGTAATTATTGCAGTCTTGAAATGCTTAGCATTGCTTAATAACTGTATGTTGTTCGGGAGTTCATTCCATTAAGAGACGAATTGCATTAGTGTAAGTTTCTCTCAAGTATCTTTTTTTCTTTTTGAATCGCTGGATGACGAACTTTTTAATGGAAATTTGGACGAGTGAACTATTAACCCGTATACAGTGGACCCTCGGTTAACGAACTTAATTCGTTAAAGCACCTCGTTCGTTATGCAAAAAGTTCGTTAAGCAAAACGATTATTTCGATATAAATACATTTAAAATAAATTAATCCGTTCCAGATCGAAAAAAATTCACACTAATATGTTTCATTTGAACTTTTATTTAAAAGAAAGTTACAAAAAATACCTCAAAACTTTTAAAACGGAAAAAATAAACCAATACATATATCTTAAAGTTGTTTCTGACGTCGCTTCAAAATTTGTTGAAAATGAGACACAGAATTATCGTTAAATAATTATGTTGCAGGTATAGCCACTGTCTGATTGGGGTGATGCTTTTTTAAGTATGATGCCACAGACTCCCATGAATTCAACATTTCTCTGATTGCACTAGACGATTGCGGTTCTTCTGTTATCTCCTCGTCCGATAAAGTTGACTGCACAACTTCTTGTTCTAAAGCACATTGCAATTTCAAAAGGGGTTCAGTAGTCAGATCTTCATTGTGCTCTGCCACAAACTCAGCAATGTCATTGCTATTCACACACATATAGTGGATACACTATTCCCTACTCATGAACCAGTGAACGAAGGACGACAGAATATGCTCAATACGGAATTTTTACCATTCACCGCAGAGGAGCTAAAAGTAGCCGCAGCAGGACTAAAACCCGGTAAGGCACCAGGGCCCGACGGCATCCCGCCTGAGGTAATGCGGGAAATTGCCAATCAAAGACCGGAACTCCTACTAGGAATGTACAACGCGTGCCTAAAAGAGTGTATTTTCCCCGAAATATGGAAGAAACAACGACTAGTCTTAATAAGCAAGGGAAAGGGCGACCCAGAGGACCCATCCGCCTACAGGCCACTGTGCATGCTGGATACTTCAGGGAACCTGGCCATGCATAAAACGGAATTACTACTGATCACTGGTCGTCGTATCCCTTTGCACGTGGACATGAGTATTGGAAACGAGGTAATCAGGACCAAGAGCTCGGTAAAATACCTGGGACTAAGGCTGGATCCCAGACTGACATTTTCGTACCAGATTCAGTACTCTGCTAACAAAGCCCAGAAGATCGTTGGACAGCTCAGCAGATTAATGGCGAATATTGGAGGACCGCTACCGACGAGAAGGAGACTCCTGATGGAGATCGGAAACAGTATTATGCTCTATGGGAGCGAGATTTGGGCCGAAACGCTAGATGTCAAAAAGCGGGCAAGCTCACTTGTATCGGTACAGAGAACGGCTGCATTGCGTATCACGTCGGCATATCGCACAGTGTCCGCCCCAGCCGTACTTGTGATAGCAGGTACAATCCCTGTGGATCTGCTGGCGGCAGAGCGGAAGGAGATATATAGAGCGAAATCGGTTGGAGATCACATAACCGGCCACTTCAGGGAAAACACCGTCTCAAGATCGCAACGACGATGGAACGATGAAGAAAGAGGAAGGTGGACGGCGAGACTTATCCCGGACATAAAGCCATGGATTGGTCGGAAATTTGGAGAGGTAAATTATTACGTTACGCAGATGCTATCGGGTCACGGATATTTTAGAAAATATCTGCACAGGATAGGCAAGACCGCTTCCCCTTACTGTCTTTACGAAGAAGGGGAAGTTATTGATGATGCAGAGCACACGGTTTTCGAATGTGCACGCTGGCAGAGCTATCGCTCTGTACTGACGTCGGAAATCGGAATGATCACGGCCGCTAACATTGTCGGTGTTATGACTTCGAGCAGAGAAAATTGGGCCTCAGTGGCGAATTACGTGGAGCGCTGAAGAAGAGAGACCTTGAGGCTGCAGAACAGGCAGGCACGCCGGCATAATGTGTCAAAGGAAAACGACACGGGATCCTGATCTAAAGGAATAGTGGAGACACGGGAATGCCTCCTCAACTTACGACACGCAATCCGGACGCGGATATGAACACGCAGGGGCCAAATGGCCAAAAGGACTCCACTCCGAAGTAATACCACCGTAGTTCCGGAGTGGGCACAAGTCCACGAGACGAGGGGGGGAGTTTAGTGGGTGAGGGCCCCACACACGGAGGATGTGACGACTTCCTCTATGGTGCGGTTAGGAACATTCACCCCTCCTCGGCGTGAAAAAAAAAAAAAAAAAAAAAAATTGCTATTCACCTCTAACCCAGTCTGTTCAGCTAAAGATATAATTTTGTTGATTATTGGATCAGGGGATACTGCGTCGAGTTCTTCAAATGTGCTTTCGGCAAAGTGTTCGGGCCAAAGTTTTTTTCAGGAAGATTCAAGTGGTCTCTTAGTAACGCCATTCCATGCCGTTTCAATGATTTTGAGACAGCCAATAATATGAAAGTGATCTTTCGAAAACTATTTTAAAGTGAGATTGGTTTTTTCAGTCACTTCAAAGCAATGCTGGAAAAGTTCTTTAGTGTAGAGTTTCTTAAAGTTTGAAATAACTTGCTGAGGCAAAAAGTGGATTTTTATAAATTTCAACTCTTCAATGAGATCATCTTGCAAACTTGGTGGATGCGAAGGAGCGTTATCCATAATAAGCAAGGCACGAAGAGGCAAATCTTTCTCAATCAAATATTTCTGTACGGAGGGACCAAAAACGTTATTGATCCAGTCAGTAAAAAGATCACGTGTCACCCAAGCTCTCGTCGACATTATGCTTTTTGAAGGCACGTGGGTTTATTTTCAAGTCGCCGCTTGTATTGGAACACAAAAGTAGAGTAAGGCGGTCTTTAATTGGCTTGTGGCCAGGCATTGCTTCCTCATCTGCTGTTATGTATGTCCGCTTGGGCATCTTTTTCCAAAAAAGACCCGTTTCATCACAATTAAAAATCTGCTGGGGCTAGAAACCAGCAGTATCCACAAGCTTCTTGAATTCGCCGACAAAACTTTCCGCTGCTTTAGCGTATGAGGTTGACGCGTCACCATGTTTTCCCCTTTTTTTTGGTTGTTATGCGAAATGTTCGTTATGCGAGGCGTTCGTTAACCGAGGGTCCACTGTATGTCCAATTATTTTTCTCGTAAAAACATGGATATTTTGTATTTATGTTATACAACACAGCTGATCAATACCTTACCGTTTTAAAAATGGGGCGATGAGCGCATATGGAATAAAACGAATAGACGAATGAAATGAAATTAGGAGGAAAAAATGTGAAATAATAGGACATACTGATGAACAAGTTTACACATATATTGATTAGTTGATTAGTGTGTTGGCTTATTTATTATACGTGAATCAAACCCCAGGTCAGACATTTCGAGCAAAACGAGATATGAAAAAATATTACTTCGGCGACTTCCTCCCAGCAGATTCCTGCAAAAACTCTGAAAGTAATAAAATTGCCATGAAAGATTTCTCATAAATCTGTTGTTCGAAGTCGATTTAAACGGAACTTCCCCGACTCATGTACAAAATGAACATAACATAAGTGGTGTTAGAAGCTAGTTCGTAATCCTGACTAAAGGTTATAATGACCAATTATGTATGTTTTAATTTAATTTCTTTTTATTGCTTTAAACAATATTTTAAATAAATTATAACAATTATTAATGCATTAAAAGAAGTGTGTTTTTCGATACATTTTTTTTAACTTGTAACTTTATTATAGTTTGTATAATTCAATTTGATGATTTTCTAATTTCTTTCTGTTTGGGGTTACAATGATAAACGAACTGCTGAAAGTTTTGTTGTGCCTTTTGATTTATTTCTAAATGGTTTGTTAGAAACAAATCACTAATCTCATCGTTTTGATCATTTCAAAAATTATGCAAAATACACACACACACATTTAACAATGTGAATAACGTTGTCATTTTTGCTATCAATTTCTTTTCCTATTCGCAGAACCATACATACATACATAATTGGCCATTACAACCCTTCGTCAGGATTACGGCCTAGCTTCTCAACACCACTCATGTTGTGTGCGTTAATTTTATACATGAGTGGCGGGACCTACAGTTTAAAGTCGACTCCGAACGACAGATTTTTTGAGAAGCTTTTCATGGCAATTTTTACTCTCAGAGTTTTTGCCAGAAATCTGCTGAGAGGAAGTCGCCGAAGAAATACTTTTTGTATTTTGTTTTTGATGTCTGGCCTGGGATTCGAACCGGGCTTTTCAAAATTTTCGACCACTCTACGGCTTTTGGAAAGAGTATAATTGATTTGTTGTTTTCTCCATGAAAGTTTCCGTTCGGAAAAAATACGGATTCATCATCCATTCCTACAATCGAATCGAAATCGCCTATGTATTAGATTTTCCAACTTCTTTCTTAACTGCAACGACTCATAAATGGCTGAATAATTGCAATAATCGGTCTGTGAAGCTGGAAGGTGAACTTCAACGTAATATTCATCTAAGAAAATATAAAAGAAAGAATTGTTAATATGAAATCTTGACTATACCAGTGTTACAATATACCAATTCTTGTTCACAGTGGATTACACTCTCTCTAGTTAGTTTCACTTTTTGCAAACATTTTTAAGGAGAACAAATCAAATGACTGTCTTTTCATTCTAAAATTTTCTATGAACTTATAACAAAACAATGTTCTAAAATAATAAAAAACATCGTTAGTATAATTCGCAAAGACGCTAAGTCCACTTTTTTCCAAAATTCAGATTTTAATGCAAAGCGGTAACATAATACAAAATACATATTTTACAACAACAAAAAATCTCATTTTGTAGTTTAAAGTTGTTGGAATTTTGTGATTGGCAAAAACGCTAAGTCCACAAAATTACGAAAAATATTAAAACTCGTGCTAATTTTTTGATTTGATTTGATTTTTTTGAATTGTTTTTTGATCTAGGTCATTTAAAGAGAGCTATTTTGTAAAAATAATTGCGTTTAAAAAGTTTACAAATTGTAAAAACTGGAAATGCTACAATGTTTTTTGTGCCTCCTGTAAAATTTGAAAAAATGGTCTTAACACATTTGCGAATTAGATATTTAATATTTAATTTTCAAACAGTGAAAAATAGAGTGTTTAATTGTTATTATTGAAGTACAAGTATATGATAAAATTAAAATCACAACCGTATTATTGTATTTAGAAGGAAAAAAGTTTAATATATACAATAAAACAAAATATACATAATAGGGGTATTCACACGGTCGTCATAAAGTCATATTATCATAAAATAATAACACGAAAAATATGACTGCTGTGAGCAACCCTCATAAGTTAGTGTGCTATTTCAAATTTGAGTCAGCTGATGAAAGAAAAATACAATTATAAAAAATTACAAATATTTTAAATTAAAAATGCCAAAAACAAGACAAAAAACTGAAATAATAGCCGGTTTGTGCGAAAAATACATATTGGACGTTATTATGGCTGACTCAAGTAAATAAGAAAAAAAATTATTACATGTTTATATTTAAATAAATAATTTTTATAAAAATTATTAAATATTTTGGCACAAAAACAAAATATTTAAAAACATAAACATAAACAGCTATTATTGATTACTAAGCCGGTAATAATTTCTGACGGCGGTTATTTTAAAAACGTTCGGTGCCGCCAATCAGCTAAAGTATACAAACAAAATTTTCTTTTACATATTAATGTATCAATTTTATTATTTAACTTTATAAAAGTTAATAACTTTTATAAATAAATTATTAAAATGTATTTAATCTCGAAGTTATAGAACTTTGCAGAAATTATTAGCATGTTTCACGTACATGTTGCGAATATTCAACGGCGCCAACTTCTAAATATTATCAACGGCTCGATGACGACTTTTTCCCTTTGACTTAGATTTACACTGTTTAAATATGACAAAACAATAAACACATCACAAAAGGTACTATTATTTTATGACTTTTTTGTTTGAAGCACAACAACAATTTTTTTAAACTATCATAAAACTTTAGTATTTTATGACAATATGACCTGATAGCACACCGTGTGAATACCCCAAATATAATGATATGATCATACATATTATATTCGTCATTTAGTGAGGCGACTGCTTGTTACAAGATTGGAGCAGAATATTCTGGCTTGACACAACGGCACTGTTTCACGGTATGAAGCTAAATATCCGGGCAGCGGCCTTTCACGAGCCACTAACTCTTTCCAAGAGGATTGTTCCTTGCGTGCGGTTAAGAATGTACAGCCAATTGCTTCTATTTGTAAAGCCGCAAGAAAGGGCTTAAAACGTCCGGCATCCTTACTCCCAAATGGGGTAAAGAAGACTTCCCGAGTCTTCAAGCCTCCAGTGAAGACTAAAGGTGTTGGTATTACTTCTTCTACGAATTAAGGAAGGGGGTGTAAGGTTCGAAGCGAAGAAGGGCGACAGCCCAGTCTTCCATCACATGAAAATAAACAATCTGACGGGGTGCCTACCTCCGGTTCAAAACGTCTGAAAATACGGGAGAGCCTGGGAAATAACCCTTCCCTTCAATTGGCTATCATCGACAGGTCAGATTTGAATGTCAAAATCTCTCCTGAAAGATGAGAACTAATTGAAGAAAAGCTCATCCAGTTTATGATGGAGAAAAGCTGTGACGGCAGTAATGCCCGCATTCGTCCATCAGATGGTCCAAACGCATCAAGGCAGTGGCCTGTCAAAACGAGGGAACTGCGAAGTTTCGTGTCGCAGCAGTGGAGCGCCTTGGTGAACTCTGGCAAGATTCTCGATTGGAGGTGATCCCTCAACCCGACCTCCCTCTGCGACCAATGGTAAGGGTATAGATCCCGTCTACAATTAGGCAGGTGAATGGCGTACGAGCTTATTAGGAAACAGAATAACGGATTGAACTCCAGCTCGTGGGTAGTTGTCAACTCCCTGACTGGTGATGGTAAAAGAAAGAAAGGCGTAGTGTTGTGTGGATTGGCACACCTAAGGATGCGCCATCCGATCCTGACTATAGGTTTATTGTTCCTAATGCACATGAGAAGGTAGGAACCTGTATAAAAGCTAGCAGTAAGTTGGATTATTTCATCACTCCTTCCTTTTGTGCAGGTGACAACTGTGACCTTGGTATCGAGCTGATGTTGGCAGCTGTATACATGCCATATGAGGCTGCAGCACCAACCCATGACTTAATTGGACTACTGGTGGAGCATGCTAAGAGGAAAAGATGTTGCCTCGTCTTGGATTGTAATGCCAATGCTCATCACATCCAAAGGGGCAGTGCTGACATAAATACTAGGGGTGAGTTGATTTTGAACTGTATTATTCCTAATGGGTTTAATATTTATACTCCGACTTAAAAATCGTTTTTGGGAAGCTGTAATTGACATTACGCTCTCCAACATGGATAGGTCTATGATTAGGGACTGGAGGGTTTCAGATGAGTGTTCTTTCTTTGATCACCAATCGATATCTTTCAGTATTAACCCTCTCATGCCCGAATTAAAATAGACGTAGCTAAAATTTTTTTGAGTAGACATATAAGATAGAGTTGACCTCAATGTCAACTGACAAAAATTTCACAATTTTCCTAGGTG
The DNA here is from genome assembly GCA_930367235.1 of Sarcophaga rosellei. Classification (NCBI taxonomy): domain Eukaryota; kingdom Metazoa; phylum Arthropoda; class Insecta; order Diptera; family Sarcophagidae; genus Sarcophaga; species Sarcophaga rosellei. The sequence goes on along the minus strand of OV884019.1, from coordinate 57,384,043 downwards.
TCCTGGTTCAAGAGCTACAGTATGTTGCATATACGCAACATTGGGCAGTGGTGTTATAAATTTAAATACATACAATTTTATTTTTTTCAAATGCAGTTTCTTTCAATTTATGTATGGTAGGATACAAAACAATTTTTTGAGCGCAAGTGCACATTGCATTTTCTGCATTTACATACACACATACATACATAATTGGCCATTACAACCCTTCAGTCAAGATCACGGCCTAGCTTTTCACACCACTCATGTTGTGTGCCTTAATTTTATACGTGAGTAGCGGGACCTACAGTTTAACGTCGAGTCCAAAGGACTGATTTGTGAGAAACTCTTTCATGGCAGGTTTATTTACTCTCAGAGTTTTTGCCATAAATCTGCAGAGAGGAAGTCGATAAAAAAATATTTTTTCTCATATTTCGTTTTGATGTCTGACCTGGGGTTTGAACCGGGCTTTACGTCTAATAAGCGAACACACTACCTCCTGGGCTATGGCGACTTCGAAGATACCAGTCTTACGTTGGGCTTAATGAGCCACATTTACTGCATTTACAGCTTGGAAACCCAGTGATTTTTTGTTTGCATCTGCCCCTTCCGACCAATGACTATAACTATCAAATCGTAAGGATTTTGCAGGCTATACAAGATATGCTTTTTTATAGGGGTTTGATTCAGAACCCGGAGAAGGAGCTTGTTATGATGGAGCTGATGATAACAGAGTCGATGGAGAAGGTGATGAAGTTCCTGAATTCATTGTCAAAAGGAGTGATAATGGACAACCTCTCTTTTTTTGGGACAACTGTATTTTGGCTTGTGTTCAAAAACTCGGTAGCTGTTTACTAAACTCGAATTTGTGCACCAGTACTCTAGAATGGATATGTGTGTATGTAATTTGGATACAAAAATAATTTTTTATTTTTCGAAAATTACCACAATAGACCAATGTTGCATATACGCAACACCACATTTACAAAATTATTACAGACAAACTAAATAATATTTTTATGCCGGGTTTTTTTTTAAATGACTCACTAACTCTCATTATTCATTTGTTGATATTGGTTTTAGACTGAATTAATTATATTAATGTTTTTTGACACTTTGTCAAAATGCAAAAATTCTGCAAAATTCATTTGTCAATTTCGTTCTCGGTAAAGTAGCTACTAACTGAACAGGTGCACAACTGACTACCAAGCAATTAGCTGTAAGCTTAAACAACACAAGAGGCTATATTTTCGCGAAAGGTTAAAAAAAATATTTAAAATAGCGGTACTTAGACCCTCATAAACACAATTTTGCATATACGCACCATCGGGCATGAGAGGGTTAACCTACCTAGTGGCTTCCATAAGCCTTTTAGGAATCCAAGAAGAATCGACTGCATCTAATTTGAGAAGGCTATGGAGAAGGAACTTAAGGATTTTTTCAATGATTGAATATTTCACGGGTATTTCATTGTCTTGTTATAGAGAGGCTTGTCCCCTTACTTACCCGAGTAAGAGAAGGAAGCTATACTAGCAGAGCCTTTAATAAGGCTAAAAGGTAGGGCGAGGATGTTGACTGGTCTGCATATAGATCCAATTTTAATGAATACAAAAGGGAAATTAAGCGCTCAAAAAGAACCATCTAGATGAGTGTGTTGATGTGGCTCGTTTCCGTAGGATGCTGGCAAAAGACCCCAAAATCCTAGGCTTCGCCTTAAAGAACGATGGCACGTGGACAGCTTCGAGAAAAGAAACCTTAGAAATTATATTGATCCATATTTAAGGTCAAACATAGAATGATGTCTGTTGCTCACAACATGCTTATGTTGGGGGTAAGTCTGCTGAGGGCGCTCTTCATGATGTAACAGGGTTTGTTGAGCCGAATTTGGCTAGAAGTGAGTACACCTTGTCGGCCTTCTTAGATATTGAGGGGTCTTTCAACAATGTTACCACTTCTTCAATTGAGGATTCACTTAGGGATATAAATGCCTCCGATTTTCTGGTGCAGTCTATCACTCAAATGCTGGGTAATAGACTAATCCATTCAAATCTAGTACTCCACAGGGGGAGTACTATCCCCTGTCTTGCGGGTCCTGGTGACTAATGTTGGTTTAAGGCATCTGGAAAGTGGGAGCTTTAAGGGTGTGGCATATGCCGATGATGTGCATTTTTGTCAACGCTGGAGGAAATGATGGAGTCTGCGCTTGAGACTTCATCCTCTTGGGCTACGAACTCTGCTCTGGGTATAAATTCCAATAAGACAGACCTGGAATTTTGAACGTTGCCTTTCCTAAGGGGAGGTACGGACTTCTGGAAAAAAGCCACCGACTATATTGTGCCTGAGGCTATGCTCCAGCTTGGTGTGAGCATACTCATACCGGATAGGGCACTATGAAATGGTAGAGTACTCCAGATGTGTCGAAATTAGGTGGAGGTAGGTGCTGTAGGGAACTCGGTCCTGAACTTCTCTTCTGGAATCTTATCTGATGCTTGTTGACATTCACGCTGTCTTAAAGGCCATTGTGTCGGTCTAGTGTAAATCGCGGATTGTTCGAGCGCCAGACCGAATCCGTCTATAGAGGATTCCAGGTCATAGCGAAATACTCGGTAATGAGAAGGTAATTAGGTTCTCGCTAAATTAGGATCACTTTCTGATGGTGGTTTGATAGTTTTTCCTCGTCCCCCAATCTGCCACCTCCTAGGTGTCTATGTCCTGCTATAGACAGTGTTAGAACAGGTTGGCTGCTGGGTGTAGATAAGGCCAGTTTGAGGTTAGATATTGGGTTTACTACGGGGCACTGCGAGATTAGATTGCTGACAAGTATCTGGAAGATCCCAGCCGGACAATTGCGCGGTATTTGCGACGAGGAGAACTTGGAAACTATCAAACAGCTACTCTGTAACTCTCCAGCCCTTAGTAGTTGAGAAGCCTGGGCAGGAGCTTCTTCGAGGGTTTGCATTCTTCCATTATTAGTTTGAGCTGGTTGAGAAGTGCTAGGGTTTCAATGGTGTAGTCGCGCTCCCTTGTGTCTTTGTGGTCTATGTTATTTCTCCGCCTCCTTATTCTCCCTTGCCTACTTCCTCTCTTCTATTATCCCCTGTCCTTTAGGACGCAGTGCAATAGGGCAAATTGCCCTCCGAGTATTGTAATACTTATCTCAATGGCAAGTACACGTTCTCTAAACTAAACCTACTAACAAAAATGAAATATTCAAATAACTTAAATGAATATTTAAAATAAAATGCTTATCGAAATCCCTAAGTTGATAATTTATAATCTCTCGCTTACTTTTACTATATATTGCTAGGTACAGAATTTTCTTACACCATTCTATTCAATAGGGAAACACTTTCGAATACGACAGACCTATCGAAACAAAAACAACTAGTTCTCATAACCCATAAAAATAAAAAACGAAACAGAAAACTTTTTCATAATTATTATTTTTATATTATATTTTTTTATCAAAAACAGTAAACAAAGTGAATCGGCATACACAAACATTTGAAATGTGTTCTGCATTTTACTTACATTATCGATAAACAGACCAAAATATCATTTTGGAATTAATGTATGTAGTGTTAAATTGATTTTATCTTCAAATTGACATTGATATAGCCGTCGCCACATAAAATAAGCTTACTTAGATTATATAGCAAAGCCGGTGTACGTAGACTTTTCTCCTGCTAATAACAACAATTTTTACATCACATTTTTGCATATTCTATTCGCTCTTTAAACATTCTTGATTGGAAATACCTCAAACAATGCTACATCTTTCTTTAATTTGATAAAAAGCAGCGGGAACAATGCAGTCTTTTTTCTTTGACTGTATATACATACATTTATAAATAAGCATTGCTTTTCGGTGGTTGAAGCAAATATATTTCGCGGTTCAGTCAATTAAATTTTTGAAGACGTTTACAAAGAGCAATCTGTTTAAACAAATTTTTTTTTTTTGCATCAAAATTCTTTATTTTTTGACTTTACTATTCTATTGGCTTTTCCTGGAGACAAATCATCCATGGTGGAGAGAAAGTCCTTCCATCACGCCTCAACGTGACATAATGTCTAATAGGTGAATGACAATGCTGTCAATAGGGCAATGCTGTCATATCCCCTAGTCACTATATTAGATCCTCTAGTTTACAGTGCCGCCGATCTCAGCTAGTTGACGACAAATCCGTTTTTGTAAATAAAGAATTCAAAGAATAAATTAATTTAATTATGTTTATTATTTTATAAAAAAATAATAGAACACAATTTTTAAAGTTGATTCCAAACGACAAATTTTTGTGAAACTTATCACGGCAATTTTATTTACTCTCAGAATTTTTGCCAGAAATATGCTGAGAGAATGTTGCCGAAGAAATTATTTCTAATATTTCGTTTTGTTCCAGATGTCTGAACTGGATTTGATAAATAAATTATCAATATCATCCTCATCAATATATCTTGAATGTTTTATTTTATTTCTTCTTTTCAAAATTAGTTTTGTATTAGACTGAGGTATATTTTGTGTGTTACGTGGTCTTTCCATTTTGAATTTTCCCTAAAAGACTGATTATCTTTATTATGATTTTTGGTTTTACGAGTTTGTTTATTTATTGTTAAGTTTTTTGTCGAACGTGTTCGTTTGAAACGACAAACGGCTGATTTGCGGCTCACTAATTTTTTTCAGCCGAAAGAAATAAATGCGAACGATAACGTAATACAATACAAATTGCGCCTCTCTATTTCGATTTTCTTATGTTCGTACGTACACAAACGTCATGTATTATTTTAAGTTTCATTGAATTGATTTTATTTTTATATTAAATAGAATTAATGGTAATTAATAATATTAATTATATTATTCAAAACAATTACAATGTTATATTGTTGTAGATTATAGTTAAATGGCATTTCATTTTGTGAACACCTTGTCGTAAATATTGTTTTAGATGTTATCCAGTGTTATAACATTTTTTGAATATTTTGATACGACATTTCGGAAACATAGGAAAAATTGTCGTACATGTTGTAGTAGTTTTTGACATGGAAATTACCAACAACATTATGTACAATAGTTGTAGTTTGTCATAGTTTCTACCGATCTACGACAACAATAACATTTTGTGAATTGGGTAAATATAATTTAATTTAATTACAGTGCTGTCCAAAAAAATAGATTCACCTGCTCTCCGACGAGTTTACTAGACATCTTTTATGCAAAGAAGTATATGTAAATAAGTAACTGGACTTTGTTTACTGGCCTCTTATGAATATAATTCCCATTAATTTCAAAAATTTGAAGCGTAACTCTTCTTTAATTAATTGCCGATCATGGTGAATCTATTTTATTGAACAGCAGCGTATATTATAACGTGTATAATAAATAATAATGATGTGGTACTACTAATAATAAAAATGATAAACAAAACAGTGTTGGCTGCTATAAATACGGTTGAATTTTTAAATTTATGTATATATATAAGCGCTTTTTTCGCATATATTGACGATTAACTTTTGAAATCCAAATATGGAAACTTTTTGTATTTACTGGTATAACGTTATAACGCTGATGCGAACGAAAGTGAGTGACTGCCTTTCGTTCGCTTAAATTTTCTTTGGCATAATAATACTCAAATAAAAAACAAAATCTTTAACACGTTAGAAGGGAATGCAATCCACGAGTTATCTCGTATTCACTAAATGTGAAAAAATCAAATTGTAATTTTTTGCCAATTTTCTGAAAATTGCCGTGGTAGTCAACATGTTAAGTAATAATATGGATTAAACAAAAAATATATTTCACGGCTGTTATAGAATCCAAGTCAGAATTGGTAATTTATCAGAAACTATAATGAATTCCGATTTGAATAGGTGTCATGAAATCGTCTTGATTTTGCTTACTTTCGAAAATAAACAAAATCCATATTCGAATTAGATGGTTTGGATTTTAACAGTTCACGTATTATAAATTGTTTAAAAATGATTTATACAAAAAAATTCAAATGGTGGAAGCAGTAGTTGCATTTTTATTGATGGAGGAAGAAAGTTGTCAACGACTTAATCGGAAAATTTTAAGGGATCACAGCAATCCATTGGAACTGCCAGAAACTGTGTAAGTAGAGATTTTGATTTGGCCAGGAAGTGGTTTTAACACTTTAGTGGTTTGCAGATTCATTGGACAATACCGTCTAAATAAAGAAGCGTTCGTAATGGTGTTGGATATTGTCAAAGAACATTTGTTACCATCAACCATTCCCTGCGTGATTCAACTGACTGCAACATTGCGATTTTTAGCAGAAGTGTCTTACCAAAGGTCAGTTGGAAACGATTCCACCATAACTCTAGGCAGAAGTACTCTATCAGTTGTATTAAGTTGTGTACTGAAAGTTCTGCTAAAATATGTAAGTCCTCAGTGGATAAAACTAAGGACGGATGAAAATGAAAAACGATCGATGGAACTCATATTAAAATTATAAAACCTACGATTGATGAGCACTTATATTTTAACAGGAAGGGATATTTCAGTATGAATGCCATGATTGTGAGTAAAAAATTCACAGAGAGAAAAAATTCATTACCATAGCAAAATTTTATCCAACTGATGATTATGGTGGACGAATTTTTGGTTTGTTGTTCCAACCCAAAAATTTAGTTGGCCCAACTAAAGTTGGCCAAAAAAATTCGTTTTTTACAACGAATATGTTCTCTCTGTGTAGTAACATATGAAACAATAATTTGTCATTATTAGCAAACATTTTGGTTTGGAAGATATGTGACGATGACATGATGATACGAGCAGTTAGCGCACGGTATCACAGCGCAAGTCATGAATCATTTGTGTGGAATATGAGCAACGCACGTCAGCATTTCCTAAGAGAGTACGAAAGTGGAGATCGAACGTCTAGATTATTAGGAGATTGCGGGAATGGAATTGAACCATTTTTGTTAACACCTTATAGAGATCCTGCATACAACACAAAAGAACATAAATTTAATATAGCACACACCTCAGCTCGCAATATTGTGGAGCGAACTATAGGTGTGTTAAAAAGCCGATTTCGCTGTTTGTTTGGTACATTGTATTACAGCCCAGAAAAAGTAGTACAAATAGTGAACGTATGCTGCGCGTTACACAATATATCGATGGCTTTATTATTAGGAAAGGTCGTATCTCATTTTTTTTCAAAATCGGGTTTTTTACATATTCTGGTAGACAAAACCCCCATACACATCCTTTGAAAAATTCAGCTTCCTATGTTGACGAATAGTTGAATTACAGTAATTAAAAGAAACATAACATTTTTGTTTTAGATTTTATTGTTTTTTCCTTCTCCTGTAAAGTACTGAAAATGTAAGATACGACCTTTCTATATTAAGCCATCGATATGCAGGAGCTACAAAATTTCATATGAAGCTGTAGAAATAGCTGCTGAACTAGACGATCTTGAACAAGATAATTCTTTATTGTTCTCTACGTCGAATCTGCAAAATGAAGGCAAGAGAATAAGAGACGAAATAGCAAATAGATTATAAATAAAATAATTTATTTCCATTTTATTAAATTCAGTATTTTAAAAGTAATTAAAAGTAATTATAAAAATTTTAATTCATTTGTACTCCTTTTTGTCCTTTGGACTTGAGGTCACGTATTTAGGTTATAATAAGAGAGATCACTGAGCGTTACTTTTATTTTGTAATTCAAATTTCATAAGTTCAAGTTGCAGTTGTTGTTTTTGTATTTCATTTTTTTTTTCTGCATTGCCTTAAGAATTCGGGAACTGGTAATTGCAAATTCATTCTTAAAATCATTAACACCCTTGGTCACAGACTCCTTGTTTTTTTCAATTGCGCGATAAATACGTCTAAGGGCACTGGTATTTTCTTTTTCTACAGCAATAAGCTGGTCGAGTTTTTCGTTTATTTCTGTTTTCTTTTCACCATCTTCATCCAGAAATTTTGTGAACGGTCTGCTGTGTTTTCTGTTCGTATTCTTTTTGGTGTACTGCACATGTATGGTGTTTCAGGTCTGATCTTAGATGAGCCTGTAAGCATATCATCATTTACGGCAATATTTGATTCCTCTATGAGGTCCAATTCTATTCCTGAAACACCTTCCACTGTCGTTTGGATTCCACACAATCGTGCAATTGTTTCTTCGGTTTGTGTCAGTTGGTATTTTGAAAACGGTCCACAGCCGGTTGATCGGGCCTCGGCTTTGTTGTGAGCAAGTATTTTAATCTCGCTTTTCCATTCTGTCCATATCTGTGTGTAAATACGAATACCATATTTGTGGCCAAATGAATGAACTTTAAACAAATAGCTTACCTTTTTCCACCCATTAACATTCTTATTCGGCGGACCAGCACAAAACTTTATCGCGTTTAGTGAAACCTTTTGCTATATCTGGGTTCTTCTACATGAACTCCAAAAATAATGCCTTCTGTGTTGCATTCCTATGTTTGCCTTTATTTGTGCCAAAAATAATTCAATATTTATAAATTATTTAATTTTTATTTATTTAACTTACATTTTCCAACAACATTCCACCAATTAACAAAACAAAAAGTAAAAGAAAACTGCAAATCTGGCATCGGATTATTTCTGACAAAAAAATGATGACATCAGATTCTATGACTTCAAATTCTAATGACAATTCTGATTCGAATATGAAACCAATAACACTGGTTTCTATGACACCAAAATCAATTTTTGGTCCGTTTCAAATCTGATTCCGAGAGCAATCAAATTCCCTAACAACCTCGTGTGTTATGTGAAAATTAACACTAAAAAACGGCTTTGCCAGAAATTTAATAACATTTAATGTTTTCCAGAAGAAATGATTGTCCTGTTAACTATTCTTCTCCTTTCTCAAACGGGCATCCTCATCTCACGCGCAGTACAAATTTTTGTAACAGTATTGTAATATGCGTGGACAATACATGGGAATTTAAAATTGGTGCACGTTATAAACGTAATGAAGCTGGTCCAAAAACACTTACCGCCTATCCAAAACAGACATGTCACTGAGTACTATCTTGCACAGGTACAGGAAAGACTAATGGAGCAATTGACTGGATTGGTTCTGTTTGAAATATGGTAGTTCGAAACCCTGATGCCATAGACTGGAACAATGTCTTAAACGTCCAAAACATAATAATCACAAATAACAACGAGCAGTACAAAATCAACACAGGAAACGTCACAAACGAGGTTGGCCAGATGACCAATGAGCTTGTCTCCAGGATGAACGAAATTAGCAACGGAAGAGAGCCCGAGCGAATTGGACAAGGTAAAATAAATCAGGTGATTCCAAACTAAAGTGGAACAAATTATTACTGAGATGGAAACTTTAACTTACTCCATTGCATTGGAGGCAATTGAATTTGGTAAGTTCTTCAGTGTACACAAATGAAACTTTATTATTACATGTTGTATCCATTCCAAAACTGAGAGAAGACTTTTACCATCGGCTTATAGTCAGGTCAACAATGAAATACTGATCAGCAAAAATGAAACGTGTGGGGTGAGGAGTCCCTGTCTGTATATTAACAATATAACGATATATCGGCGAGTTTTCGAAAGGAAGCTGCGTACCGCGTCTTCTAAAAGACGGAGCCGCCAATTGCCAATTCAAAAAGGTTAGAGGCTAAATTGTCGAGATGATGACATCCTATATGATTTTTTTTGATGAACTACATAGGTGCTATTACGACACGGAATCATAATGAGTTCCTCAATGGTATCTACCTTATACAGCTCTTTTGTGCTACAATTGTGCTCGATAATGAAACCTATTCTAGTACTTCTACCTCTAGAATATAACCACTGCCTCCTGTTCTGGCTTTGCAAATGTAAGATAACGTGGACATAAACCAAATACACAATATTTGCCTACGTAACATTAAAAGAACCCAGTACCATGATCCAACCAGCCTGGGTTTGCGCAGTCTGAGTTATCGGTGGAATTAATTGTGTGTTAAAAATTAATTGTGCGTTAAGTTATTTGTGTGTCAATATATAAAATTTGTTATCCTGTTTGATTTCGATTCAAATGGTTGAACCGACGCACTAAGTGGCATTTACCTTCAAAAGCTGGCCAAAAAGGCAAAAATGGATTTTAAGAAATTTAAGAAACTGAGTATGCAGTTCGATAGACAACAAAATTATATAGTGAATTTTCACGACTTTAAGTTGAGATTTGTAGATTTGAGACGATGTCAAAGTCAGGAAAGTGAAGAAAATTAAATGCATTTTTGGTGTTTTTTTGAAATTTTAATAGGTTTATATGATATTTTTTTGTGGCTAAACGAATAGAGGTTTTGTATTGATTTTTTTTTACTTGAAATGTATGAGCAACTGCTACTTTCAGTTTTTTTATATATATATCTCATATATTAATGTTAAAATTATTCGTTATTTAAAAATAATAAAAATTTCACATTTTTTACCCTTGCCAAAAAAAGATAAGGATTTTAAAGGTGAAAGTAGTTTTTACTAGTTTAATGTTATACAACACAAGAAAATATGAACTCTCTACATTCAGGAACAAAAAAAGTAGCAAGTGCACAAAAATTGTTATATACCGCAATAAAGGATGAAATCTGTATTTTCATCCTTTTTACCTGTAAACTAGTAAAAGATAATAAAATGACCCTTTTATAAGCTGCAGTACACAAAAATCGCGAAGGAATAGAAAAGCATTTTCATCAGATACTATTAAATTACTCTTTCCTGACATTGTTGATGAAAATGATAACGATTTTAACGAATGTATGTAGTTAGCTTCACTTTTTAAGTATTTTTAAGTTACATAAGTATTAAATAATGCAAAATAAATATTATAAATAAATATTAATTATCATAGAACTTTAAAAACTACATCATATATCGACTATTATAACAATATGAGATGTATGTTTGATTTTCTTAATGGGCCGTATGTGGTACCTAGGGGCACTTATGATCCGATCATAATAAAATAAGGTAAAATAATTTACATTCATATTAAACATGTTCACGTCGAATTTCATCGAGGTAATAAAATTTTTAAACTAATTATAATAGCTAAACATATTTTCTTAAGGGGCCCTATTTTGGACCTAGGGGAAATTATGGACCGACCATAACAAAATTTGGTAATATGATTTAAATAAGAAAATACACTTTCATACCGAATTTCATCACGATACCGATGTTTTTAAGCCATTTGTAGCGCAAACGTGAATTTCTAAAGGGGACTTTATATGGGGGCTAAGGTCATATGTGATTTCACATTTCTAATTTGTCTTTCGAAGACATAATAAGGAATATAAGTGAAGCAAATTATGATTTAGTAATAGCTGGAGATTTTAATATAGATTAGAGTAAATGCGGTTTTTATAGGAATAAGATGAAATATTTGCTGGATGATAATGGACTTATACAGATAGCAGTGAAGTTTACGAGAATTACATAAGACTCCAAAACTTAACTGATTACATTATAATGAATAGTACGAATATATCGTCAGAGTTTAATAGTTTAAACAAAATATCGGATCATGAGGCAATAGTCAGAAACGGGTTTGTTATGGAATCTGATTGATGTCAGTATCAGAATTGACAAAAAAAAAAAGATTTTAGTGTTATAAAAATCGATATAATCGTTTTCTTGTTCAAATTAGAATCTTATCCCAATCAATAAATATTTTTTTTTTTTTTGATCTGGAATCCAATTTTATATATATATATATGTATATTTTTTTTTTTTGCAGAAAACTCCGTTTAACTGGGTGCTGCCAGAATTGCATTATTGTTTTGAGAACTTATGCAATCAGCTCCACCTAAACTGACTGGAAAATCGTTGCAGGTTCTATACGAGTTCAGTCTGTATGATAGAAAGGACCAAAACCTTAGAACCTATGGTAATGGGATAAATCGAATGGCTGACAGAGAACTGCCTACCACTGTCCACTACCAGTATCAGTAAATTCTATGATTTTGTGAAATGTTCGCTATGGTTATGAGTGTGAAAGGAATATATTTATTTTATTCGAATGGGTCAAGGACTAATATTGAAACAAAAGTGAAGGGGTTCAATAATAAAGTCATATATTTTCTGAGCCCATTGGTAATCTCGCGACTTATTTCCATGCAAAAGTTTAACTTATTGAACGATGTGATCAATTCATCTTGAGCACGAAGTACATAGGACGGCGCTTATCGATCCATCTGTTAGTCAGCCCGCCACCGAATTACTGAACTGAATACTTGTTTTGGATTCATTCAAGTGCAATAAGTAGACGCTATGATTTGAAAGAATTTCCAGAACATATACTTTGACCAGATAATTAATTTCATGAAAGAATAACCTGAGTGTTCATCAAGTAACAGGTAGGGATTTATACTTATTGATGTCGAACAGCACCCTATAGCTAGCCAGGTCAATAGTATTGCTGGGGTATTACGATGATTTCCTTTATTGGTAATGGGTTGTTCTTGCGATGCATTGCATCAGAAAGAACATTGATGTTTACACTGCATCGTGAGTTGAGCAAGGGTACTGGGTACCGCTCATGTAATAAAATATATAAATTGATTTATAGTAACTATAAAAGTATTTACTCATAATCATGGCATTCGGTTCGAAATATAGTTTTCTATTACAAAAAAAAAACCGTATTCGTCCACAGTCATTTAAATATTTTTTTTATATCTCCTACAATTCAAAGTATTTTATTTTTTTATGAAAATGTCAAACATTATGGTTTTTGCTTATTATCGAACTGACTTGGTTTCCATTACTGCCACGAATAATTCATAAAATGGAAATCAATTCTAATGGAAATTCTTTAAGATTGAGATATTTAAATATTGTTACGTTTTTACCTTTTTAAAAACGTTTAGAATATGAGTTCGTTGATTGCAAACCAAATTAAAAACAAATATGTGTTTCGTTTCAATTAAACGCTTTGTTGTTCACACTACTTTTGTGTGCCACCGTATACAACTTCACGATACAACAACTTGCTAGTTCGTTATTATTCTCTGCTTACAACCTTTTTGTAAGCAATAACACTTGTACGTTAGATCTGTACAGCGATCTTCAAACTGACTGCTTACTTCGAACGCAACATGTCTTCACACAAGACAGACCGAATTTTTACTGACTCGTTGGCCGCTTTGTCTGGCCTTTTTATATAGGCACGAATCAGTCTGATGAAGGTTCTTGAAAGAGAACGTTTGGGGTTTCGCCTGCTAGAGAATTCTGTTGCGACTTCATTTTTGTTTATGTATTTTATTCACATTGCTTGTTGTTGCGTTCTCGCTTATTTCTCTACCCTCTTTTGTTTCATACCGATGTTGATGCTTCAACATGTTCATTGTATTTGTTAGTGTAGCTATTGTTAATGAACATGTTAGTTGTATTTGTTTGTGTTTGTGGGCATTTTAATCTTAAACGATGTTACACCGTTTCCCTTTTCGTAACACTGCCGCCCACTTAAGCCTGTTCGTCCCGAATAGGCTCATTATGTCTCCTCCGTATTCTGCCAGTCGCTCTATGTGTACGACCTTCATTTTTGTTCTGGGGCTGCTAGCTTTCTGTATCCTGTATACGACATCCTTTAACCTTTTAAATATTTTATACGGTCCATCCCAACTAGTTTGGGGGATAATCCCTTGGGTTGTAGAGTAGAACCAGCTGTTCCTCACGGAAGCCCTCCGTGTTTGCCGCACGATCATACCTGGCTTTCATTCTATCACTGACCATTTTTATATGGGTGCGCACAAACTCATGAAGTTCATTCAGGCTTTCTTCTTTTCCAGTGTATGTTTCATCCCGCTCTGTGGCGGGCTTAACACCAAAGTCTAAGTTCCCGGGCAGTTTTATCTCAGACCCAAATATAACCTTGGGGGTGATCTAGATGTTGAGTCGTGGACTGCATATCTGTACACCAGTAGAATGTGTTCGTCCCAGTCCTTCTGTTGCTAGCTCACTACTTTCTGCAAGTATTCCTCCAGGGTTCGATTAAACCGTTCTACCATTCCGTCTGACTGTGGGTGAAGCGGCGTCGTTCGAGTCTTCTTAATACCGTACACGTCACACATTTCCTTGAATACAGTTGACTCGAAATTTCTAGCTTGATCGGAATGTAGCTCTATTGTAGTTCTTCACAAAAACATTTACTATTGTGTTCACCTCTTGATTGGGTATGGCATACATTTCCGGCCATTTGCTGAAATAGTCCACCACAACGAGAACATATCGGTTTCCGGCGTTGCCGACAGGAAAGGGGCCTGCTACGTACATCGCTATCCGCTCAAAGGTGCGCCCGAGTTATATTGCTGCATTTGACCTCGACTTCTTCTTGCTGGACCTTTAGCTGCAATACACTGGGTACAGTTTGCTTTCCAATCCGCCACTACTTGCTGACATCCAACCCAATAAAAACGCTGTTTTAGGCTTCCCAGCGTCTTTGTCACTCCAAGATGTCCTCCGCTAGCTGCATTATGGAACTCCTTTAACACTTCTTTCATCTTGAAGGAAGGCACTACTAATAGGTTAGATAAGGTCTTGCCATCATCGCTTTCCCAATGTCGATATAAGCACCCGTTTATCGACCTTAAACTGTCCCATAGTGCCCAATATGCTTTTGTAAGACGACCTTCTGCGGATATCTCATTTCTGGTAGGTCGTTTGTCCTCTTCCTTAGCTGCTATTATCTTCGCAAATATTGGGTCATTTCTTTGTGCTTCGCTCCAGTCATAGTTTGCTTTGATTTGCGTAAGCCGGATATCAACGTTGGATTCCTTCTTCTCGGCTTTCACGCAATGCTTACATTCCAAATTACAGGGTCGGCGTGAGAGAGCATCAGCATTCCCATGTTTTATGCCTCTTCGGTGCTCAAATGTGGCCGGAGCACAGCCCAAATGGCATAAATTTAAATTGTCATAAGCCGCCATTCGCACTGAATGCAGTTTTCTCCTTGTCCTTATCTGCAATCTCCATCTGCCAATACCCACTTTGTAGATCCAAAGCGGAGAACCACTAACGTGTCGAGTGTGTCGTCAATTCACGGTAGCGGGTAACTGTCCTTTTTAGTGACATCATTCAGCTTCATGTAGTCTACGCAGAATCTTGTACTGCCATCTTTCTTTTTGACTAAGACTACAGGTGAGCTCCATGGACTCGATGATGGTTCGATTACACCGCTCTTTCTGATTTCGTCGACTAACTCTTTAACCTCATTACGCTTCGCCAGCGGTATGCTTCTGGGTACCTGTTTTATTGGTCTCGCTTCGCCAGCATCAATTTCATGTTTGACCATGGCTGTTCTTCCTTGTCTTTTCTTGTTCGTGGCGAAAGCGCAAGCATACCTCTTAGTAGCTTTTTATGCTTTATTTCTCTCTGGAGCTGCTAAACCTGCTACCCATTTCTCCACATTTTCACCAAATTCCTGTTGATCCTTGGCTGACATTTCGGCAGGTTGCGGAGATTGTTCGCTGTGGGTTCCATAACCCACCAGCGGTTTTTTTTAAAAATCCCCTCCACACGCGCCCATATCAATGATTCACTCGAGGTGGTGATTTGAGTTGTTCGGCCCCAACTACTTTCTGGCGTGCACTTGATGCTTGTATCCCACGTCAAGAGGTATATCCACATTTCGTCAACTCATTATCTGTCGCCCCATATTCAAATTGATGCCATGAGCTATCATAAAATCAGCGCCAATAATAACCTCGTCCACAATATCGGCAACAATAAAGACGTGACTTACGCAAATGTAGGCTATAGTTACCTCCGCCGAAGTCTTACATTGCTAAGTGCCTCACATTTTCCCTTCACTACATCTGGTCTGATGATGGACTGCGTTGCCGCGGTGTCTATAGTGAAGGTGCGTTGTCTGCCATTAATATTATTGTTGTTTTGTTACATCACTGATATTGAGATTGTGGAGCCCTCGCTTGTGGGAGCCAGCACTTGCCTCTCAGTGCTAGCTCGTTTTTTAATTTAACGCGGACTCTTGTGTTGATGGCTGGTAGCTCGCCCGTTTATTCCTTGGTGGTGAGACGGATCTTGGCCTTTTCCGTTGCGCTTTACAGTTTCTTGGAGCATTTAAGTTTAGCCCTTTGTCCGTTTTCTTCCAAAACTTGCTTCAACATCTCTTTAACTTTATTCAAAATGCTTCCTTCTTTCTTCTTCCACTACTTCCATTTTTCGCACTTTATTAACTTGTGGTCTAGAGATCGTGTGAGCGATTTCCAGGGCTAGTGCGAAGATCACCGTCTCTGCGAAGGTTGATTTCTGTATTGAACATACCGCTAACTTGATGTCAGGGTCGTATACCATTCACAAACGCCTCGGTCTTAAAGTTGTCTATCAACGGGTGGTTTTCTCAGGGGTATGTAAGTTGCACTAATCTCCCAACTTCCATTGCAAAGGCTTGAAGTGACTTATTTGCCTTTTGCGTACGGCACCTTAAGTCCATGCGGTATAGTTCTCGTTTGTGCTCATCGCCAAATTTACCATTAAGTAGTTGTAGTTGTTTCTGCAGCTGGCTGACATGGTTTCTAGAATCTCAGCTGCGATACCTTTTAACGCCAAAATTAGTTCCAGAGTTTTTTCCCCATCGTCCCATCCGTTTCTGCTGGCTACAGTCTCAAATTGGAATTTGAACACGGATAGGAGTTAGCTGCCATCAAAGCAAGGTGGTTTTATCATGCCGGTACCTTCTGATACGACTCGCACTGGTTCCGGTCGCTGGTTCTAGAGGTTGTTGACCTTTTCCTCCATCATAACGAGCTTTCCGTCGACGGTTCTTTACAAATTGTTCACTTTCGTGTCAACGGTCTTTTCTAAATCGTTCACTTTCGTGCGAACAGTCGTTTGTAAATCGTTCACTTTCGTGTCAACCGTCTTTTCCAAATCGTACACTTTCGTGTTAATGGTCTTTTCTAAATGTGACGCCCTTTCCTCGACACCAGTAATTCTTTTGCTGACCGACTCATGTATTTCTTGCAGCTTCCCTGATGTCGCCCTCACTTGATGTCAGGGTCGTATACAAGCGTATACACAAGCGCCTCGGTCTTAAAGTTGTCTATCAACGGGTGGTTTTCTCAGGGGTATGTAAGTTGCACTAATCTCTCCACTTCCATTGCAAAGGCTTGAAGTGACTTATTTGCCTTTTGCGTACGGCACCTTAAGTCCAGGCGGTATAGTCCTCGTTTGTGCTCATCGCCAAATTTACCATTAAGTAGTTGTAGTTGTTTCTGCAGCTGGCTGACATGGTTTCTAGAATCTCAGCTGCGATACCTTTTAACGCCAAAATTAGTTCCAGAGCTTTCTCCCCATCGTCCCATCCGTTTCTGCTGGCTACAGTCTCAAATTGGAATTTGAACACGGATAGGAGTTAGCTGCCATCAAAGCAAGGTGGTTTTATCATGCCGGTATCTTCTGATACGACTCGCACTGGTTCCGGTCGCTGGTTCTAGAGGTTGTTGACCTTTTCCTCCATCATAACGAGCTTTCCGTCGACGGTTCTTTACAAATTGTTCACTTTCGTGTCAACGGTCTTTTCTAAATCGTTCACTTTCGTGCAAACAGTCTTTTGTAAATCGTTCACTTTCGTGTCAACCGTCTTTTCCAAATCGTACACTTTCGTGTCAATGGTATTTTCTAAATGTGACACCCTTTCCTCGACACCAGTAATTCTTTTGCTGACCGACTCATGTATTTCTTGCAGCTTCCCTGATGTCGCCCTCACTTGATGTCAGGGTCGTATACAAGCGTATACACAAGCGCCTCGGTCTTAAAGTTGTCTATCAACGGATGGTTTTCTCAGGGGTATGTAAGTTGCACTAATCTCTCAACTTCCATTGCAAAGGCTTGAAGTGACTTATTTGCCTTTTGCGTACGGCACCTTAAGTCCATGCGGTATAGTTCTCGTTTGTGCTCATCGCCAAATTTACCATTAAGTAGTTGTAGTTGTTTCTGCAGCTGGCTGACATGGTTTCTAGAATCTCAGCTGCGATACCTTTTAACGCCAAAATTAGTTCCAGAGCTTTCTCCCCATCGTCCCATCCGTTTCTGCTGGCTACAGTCTCAAATTGGAATTTGAACACGAATAGGAGTTAGCTGCCATCAAAGCAAGGTGGTTTTATCATGCCGGTATCTTCTGATACGACTCGCACTGGTTCCGGTCGCTGGTTCTAGAGGTTGTTGACCTTTTCCTCCATCATAACGAGCTTTCCGTCGACGGTTCTTTACAAATTGTTCACTTTCGTGTCAACGGTCTTTTCTAAATCGTTCACTTTCTTGCAAACAGTCTTTTGTAAATCGTTCACTTTCGTGTCAACCGTCTTTTCCAAATCGTACACTTTCGTGTCAATGGTATTTTCTAAATGTGACACCCTTTCCTCGACACCAGTAATTCTTTTGCTGACCGACTCATGTATTTCTTGCAGCTTCCCTGATGTCGCCTCGAGCTCCTTTTCGATTTTTGACAAAATTGCTGTTTGTAGTTTCTGGTTTTCGGCTCTAGAAGCTTCAAATAGCTTTTGGTTCTCAGCTCTAGAAGCCTCTTGTACATCAGCCAGAAATTTCTGATTTTCGGCTCTGGAAGCTTTAAATAGCTTCTGGTTTGCTACTTCCATTTTTTCCATCATAGCGGCTAGAAACGAATTTATGTCTACACCGCTAGGGGTTGCAGGGGCCTGTAACTGTCGTTCCTCTTCATCCTCGAACTCGTAGGAATCAATGTCAATGCCTTGAAACTGCAGGTGTTCCCTTAACCGCTTCTGCAATTCATTCTTCGTGCCCGTTGTTGGCAGCTCTAGTTTACGCAACTCTCGTTTCAGTCGTTCCACTCTTAGTTCAGGGAGTTTAATTTTTTTTTCTTTTTTTATTTAATTATTTTACTTTTGGATTTTGCAATCACAATCTGAGTTCGTTGATTTCAAACCAAAATAAAAAACAAATATGTGTTTCGTTTCAATTACTCTTTATTATTCACGATACAACAACCTTTTTGTAAGCAATAACACTTGTACGTTAGATCTGTATAGCGGAGATCTTCACAACAGGCCGCTTTGTCTGGCCTTTTTATATACGCACGAGAATTCTGTTGCGACTTCATTGTTGTTTGTGTATTTTAGTCACATTGCTTCTTGTTGCGTTTTCGCTTATTTGCTATCCATTTTTGTTTCATACCGATGTTGATGCTTGATTTTAACATGTTCGTTGTATTTGTTAGTGTAGCTATTGTTAATCAACATGTTCATTGTATTTGTTAGTGTTAGTGTGTTTGTTGGCATTTTAATCTTAAACGATGTTACACCGTTTGCCTTTTCGTAACAATATAATAAGGATCAATATGATAAAAAGATAGTGAACATACAACAAAGTAAGTATTGATTCATGAAGATCATGCAGAGCTATTTACGAGATCGTGAGCTTACTTACGATACAAACGAAGGATCAATTCTTGGCCTTGACCTATGGAACATAACCTATGATGATATCTTTCGCATTGAGATGCCAGACGGTACACATCTTGTCGGATATGCCGATGAAGTTGCGGCCATAATTGTGGCTCGAAATGTCGAAGAGTCTAGAAGAAAGGTCAACCAGGTGATAATAAGAACGAAGTCGTGGCTCAAGGACAGAGGACTCAAACTCGCAACGAAGAAAACGGATACTTCTTACGAGGAAGCGTACACCGCTGGAAATTGACATTACCACATGCGACACCATTTCGACGACGCAGAAAGTAGTCAACTATATTGGCATTCGACTGGAACCTAAACTGACGTTCTAGGGTCAGATCCAACAACCTGCAACCAAAGCCGCTAAGGTTACCTCCTTGCTTAGTCAGCTTATGACTCATATTGGTGGTCCTGTACTGAGCAGACGCAGATTGATGATGGCGATTACGGACTCTATTCTGCTTTACGGCAGTGAGATCCGGGCACAAGCATTAAAGGCCGACTGTAGAATGAAAATTTTATCATGAATACAACGAACCGCTGCACTTAGGGTGGCATCGGCATATAGGACTGCAGTTCTGGTAATCAGTGGTGTAATACCATAAGGTCTACAAACAAGCGAGCGGAAGAGGGTGTGGGAGACTAAAAACGTACACGGAGAGACAGTAAATGTTGACGTCGCCAGAAAGCGAACCATACAACACTGGCAAATGGAACACTGAAACAAGTGGTAGATGAACGGCTAAACTTCTCCCAGATATTAATCGCTGGATTGAGACGAAATTTGGTGAGGTTAATTACTATTTAACACAGTATCTTTTTGAAAATATCTGTTTAAAATTGGGATCAAATTGCAGCTATGATGATGTGTCGATTGATGACGCGGAACACACTTCCTTTTCTTTCGGTGGCATGTCATAATGTCCAGTGTCACAAGAACCACCAGAAATTGACATAACGTCCATTTTCAAAAAGTGACATAATGTCCATGGACAGTGTGACATTTCTTTCGTGGACTTTTTGACACTTATAAGTGTGTCATAATGTCCTTATTAAAAATAAGTTAAAATTAAGAGAAAAAAACATGCTTTGTATAACTTATTGGTATATGTACGTATATTCAAGGATTTTAGATTTTAATCAAACAATTCAATAACTTCAGAAATAATCATTATATATTTTATATAACTAAAAAATAAATATCATTTTATTTAACAAATACAATCTGTAGTTTTGGGTTTTAGCAAAATATATTCTTGAAGTCGCCGTGGTCTAGTAGGTAGTGTGTTGGCTTATTAGACAAAAGGCCCGAGTTCGAATCCCAGGTCAGACATCAAAACGAAAATATGAAAATATTTCTTCGGCGACTTCCTCCCAGCAGATTTCTGGCAAAAACTCTGAGAGTAAAAATTGCCATGAAAAGCTTCTCAAAAAATCTGTCGTTCGGAGTCGACTTTAAACTGTAGGTCCCGCCACTCATGTATAAAATTAACGCACACAACATGAGTGGTGTTGAGAAGCTAGGCCGTAATCCTGACTGAAGGGTTGTAATGGCCAATTATGTATGTATGTATAAGCTCTTTACAGTATCAGCAGAGTGGAGTTGTTAAAACAAGTCACACAAAAGCCTATTATACGTTCGAGCCACTTTACATCGATTTTAAGCTTTAAAATGGCTCAACTTAGAACTGAACCTAGGTTCAAACTAAACAACATTAACTTTATACGAAAAGTTCAAAACGGAGAAGCACCATATTCAATCGAAAAAATAACTTATGGCAGAGGCACTGAACCGTACAATCTTAGAAACATGGAACATATTAGAACTGAAAGCTCATCAACGACTGCAATGCAACGACCACTATTTTACAGCTTTACAATTCCCTGCCGAATAATGTGAAATTGGAGAGTAATACTAACGAATATTATGAATTTATAAAATGTAATGTGTAATGGAAAGGGAGATGAAATTCAAATTCGAACGTAATGGTATATAATTTGCGAAATCTTAGTTTTTAAGAAAGTATTATAAATACTACTAAATAAATAAACAAAATAAAAAATAAACCAGACCACAGATTCAAACTCCATAAAATTTTCATGGGGTATTTAAAAAAATTTGCAGCACAAAATGACTAATAACCAAATGCTAAATTAGCTTCTTTCGTAAAAAAACGTTTGCAAGAAATGTTTGCCGCCAAAGAACTTCAAACCCATTATTAAAAAGAAATTCGGAAAAAATGATTTTAAATGTTCTTTGCTGCGAGCACACTTTTTTGTGTTCTATATTCCACTACAAAATGAAAGTAATGAAACTTTATTTCCATGACGATTTAATTTTTATTTTGTTTCAAACATCTATTTAAAATATCATGAGAAGTAACTATAATTGTGAATACATTTCAATAGGAATTAGTGAAACAAATAATAAAAAATTTTAAATAATGTATAAAATTTTTATCAAAACATAAAAATGAGTGGTGTATTTTTGATTTTGGTGTTTACCGAAAAAGAAAAAATGAAAACGGAGAGAATTAGCAGGAGAAGACTTAGGGACTGTTCAAACCCTTTGGTATTGCCGAAACAATCGTAAGTAAACATATATAGAATTGCTTTTATGTTCAGCTTGTGATTAAGTTCCGTAGCTGATTCGTGATCTCGTTGCCACAACTTATTTGTTTCTATCCGCTACAGTTCGGACTGTAGTGTGTACGTGTCTCTACGTCATGGAGACGAGCCCTCCACGGTTGGGTGAGGGTGGGTATGTGTGAGGTCGGGGACCGTTAGCAAAAAAAATAATAATTGTTCGTGATTTCTAACCTGTTAAATATTTTAGATTTACATCATACTACAGACTTAATAAGAATGCATTTAGAATAGTTTTGAAAGAAGTATCCATCATTACCAACAAGTCCAGCATTCCAACAACTTTACGTTTAGCGACAGCACATCGTTATTTTGGCCAAGGTAGTGCCCAACAAATGATTGGAAAGGACACAAATTTGGCTTTAGGGAGAAGTACAGTATCCAAACTGTAACACGTATGTGTAATGCTTTGGAATCCACACTATGCCCAAAATGGATTAAATTTGAAAGGAGCAGTGAAGACCTTTTACAGTCAAAAAGACACTTATGAAAAATTCCAATTGCCTGGTATTATTGGTTGTTTATAGTGTTTTCACACCAAAAGTTAAAACTTGATTTTAGCATTAAAACCATAATCAGCTGATTTTGCGTTCAAACTGCAAGTTTTCTTAAATCTGGCTTTAAAATTTAACTTGTTTTTGTTTAAGAAAAAATAAAAAATATGAAAAATTAAGAAATAATATTATTAATATTAGTATTATTAATATTATTAATATTAGTATTATTAATATTATTATTATAATATTATTATTTATTGTTGTTGCAGCATTCATTATTAAAAATTTTAAATTTTTTACACAACCGGCTTTCTGTATTTTTACATTTGTTTTGTTTTTATCAGCTGCTTTCAACAGTTCTATGTTGGTAGCTCTGATTTAGTACATCGAAAACAAGGTTGTATTTCATAAAACCTACTTAAAACCAATTCAAAAAAGGTTTTAGGATGGTAATAATAATATAATTTTGTATGGTAAAACCAGGTTTTATTTATGGTTTTAACGTTGAAACCAACTTTTGCGTTAAAACCACTCAGTGTGAAAACACTATTAGATGGCACTAGGGTTGCCAGCCTGGCTGGATTGTCCAGCTTTTTTGATCCTTCAAGCTAAAATTTAATTTGTCCAGCTAAATAGAAATTTTTTAGTACACTGCAATAACATGGGCAATAATTTTGATGTTATCTTTGTCAAATCATGTTAGCCAACACTGATTGAATATTTGTTATACAACTAAGTTATGATTTCCTTTTTCTATCATCACTGACAAAATGCCTCAACACTTGAACAGCTGATGTCTTTACATACATACAATGGATATTTTAATAAAAATTGTAAACACAAAACCAAAATTAACATTTTCTCAGTATTTTTTTTATGTCCAGTTTTTTTTGCTTTGTCCAGCTTTTTAAAACCCAATGTCCAGCATTTTGCGAATCGGAATCTGGCAGCCCTAGATGGCACCCATGTCAAAGCTATTTTAGTTCAAACACAATGATCGTAAGTACGAACACTTTCAAATATATGAGTACATACGTATATGAAAAACATTGACTAATTTTATTTATACATATGCGATCATTTAATGAACATCATTGCCACCATGAACAGCTTCTCATCCTGGAGCTTGTCATGACGCATTTACTTGGAAGCTCAGTGATGAAAGACAGCATCTGCTGTCAACTTACAACAATGGTGGTAGAAGGTTATGGCTTTTGGGTGATGGAGGTTACTCTTTGGAGCCATTTTTACTCCCACCCTACAGATGTCCAGAAGTAAACACAGCAGAGCATATCTTTAACAAAAAACATATTTCAGCTAGGAATATTGAGAACGCGTTATTGGAGTTTTAAAGAGCAGATTTAGATGCCTGCTAGATACGATGTCGCCAATTTTTAGCATTGTAAATATCGATTAGTAAAAAATCGAAGAGCACACCAAACCATGACTAACCTTTTTATCTGTCAAAAACAAACTAACAATCCAAAAAGACTGATATTGTCAACATATATAACAGACATGTGTACCAACATAGCAGGAAAAAAATGCGAACAATCGAAAATACGTAACTGACGAAATTTGAAAATAACGGTTATTTTTTGATCACACCCTCGTATATACATTTTATAAGGTAGCATATCAATTCATCACAAAAAAAAATTGTTAAATACAAAAATTTCTACTGATATAACGCTATTCCTCCTCTTTTTCTTTTACAACCTATCAAATTTTCCAAAGCTTTTCTCATTTTTTAAATATTTTTGGATATTTCTACTCTTTTAACATTTTTTGATGTGTTACTGCAGAATTGTACAGATCTGTTCGTTTGTTGTAATTTGGTTCTGCATAAAATCGTGTAAGCTATGTTGTGTTAGTCCACTCCTCTCACTTTTCGCTTTGGTTCTACAGCTTCATTAGGCAGTTCATCTAAAAATGTATCTTGGATACTACTGTCATTTAAGTTTTCCAGTTCAATGGATTAATTTGTCTGCTTTTTAGAAACACCGAATTATTGTACACCCTTTATACCTTCGACAGCTGTATAAAAACCGAAAAGCTTTGCTACTGCATGTTCTTTGGATGATATGTGTTGCATATTAGGACCTCTACCAGTTTCTGTACTTTCCGCTCTATTCTGGGACAATTATTAGCGAATGCAGGCTTTCTAATCAGCCCAAGCCTTTTTCCAACCAGATGTATCTTTTTCTGGACGACCTATGGAGTTGAATTCCCTTGCTAGGTCCTTCCATAGCTGATCACCATCGGTTCCATCGCCTTTACAAAACCCTTTTGCTAATCCAAAAAACAAGAATAACTTTACTATAAAGAAATTTATGTATAAAACATTTTGTTGGCGATAAATATATAAAACTTAGCTTCAAAATTTGTTTTTATTTATTTATATATTTTTATTTTATTTATTTTTATTTATGACGTGTAGAACACATCAATTTCTCTTGAAGATAACTGGAAATGAAATTTACATTTTCATTCCATTTTAGGAATATAGAACATAGGCGACAATCCATTTGATAGCAGGATCTATGAATGCATCATTTCGTTAATAGATGTAAGTGATTCAAAAAAAGGATTGTTAAATCAGTTTAAGGTATATATTTGCATTTTTTTGAAGGATTGAAATTAATTGCTGTCATATGATAAAGTAGGTTTGTCGCAGTTGAACACACTTTTTGAAACCCATGATGGCAATGTAAAATAAGATTAGAGATCTGATAATATAACTGGTCAGCAATTAATTTTTCAAAGCCTTGCAACACCCCTATAACATATGCTATGGAACGTATGAAAGACAACAGAAAAATTTCTAATATTTTAAAAATTTTGAGAAAAAGATTTAATAAGTGTAAATAAACTGGGGGGGGGGGGGGGTTACTCCGGAACTCGATTCGAAAAGTAAAGTATTCGAAAGGTGTTTTCGATAAGTAAATAAAAGCGTACTGTTTAAATCGTTAGTAAATTTTCATGGTTGCAGTAAAAATATAAAAGGAAAGATCACAAGTTTTACCAAGTTAATAATTAGAAATTTTTAATTATAAAATTGTTGTTAAAAGTGGAAATTTCAAAAATACTTTAGCCCAGTTCACAATCGTGGGCATTTAGATGGTAAATTTATACCATTGTAAATGTTTGCCGTTAATTGTGTGTGCGCCGTTTTTTTTTTGTTTAACTTTGCAACACTTATTGCAAACTTATCAACACACAGCTGACTATTTATATTTATAATTTTATTTATTTCGTCCTCTGTCCATTTTTTATTCAGCTCTTCTCTTTTAATTCGTTTTTTATGTCGTACGTTTGCATTTTTTGTGACTTTATTTTGCAATGTTTTTATTTATATGATCAGCTGTTTATTTGCTTAAGTATGGCAAATATAAACCATGGCAAGGGTATTTCTGTGTATTTTGTTACATACATACATAATTGGCCATTACAACCCTTCAGTCAGGATTACGGCCTAGCTTCTCAACACCACTCATGTTGTGTGCGTTAATTTTATACATGAGTGGCGGGACCTACAGTTTAAAGTCGACTCCGAACGACAGATTTTTTGAGAAGCTTTTCATGGCAATTTTTACTCTGAGTTTTTGCCAGAAATCTGCTGAGAGGAAGTCGCCGAAGAAATACTTTTTGTATTTTGTTTTTGATGTCTGGCCTCGGATTCGAACTCGGGCCTTTCGTCTAATAAGCCAACACACTACCTACTAGACCACGGCGACTTTGTTAGTGTATGGTAAAAAAAAATACCCAACATTTGCAAATGCCATGATGCCAGACCATTTGCCCAAGATTGTGAACTGCGCTGTTTTAAAAAGTGTTATAATGGATTGTGTGGCTTTGTAGTTTGAGGATTCTGATCAGGTTATAGAGGAGAGAGTTAAAAGAAAGCTAATAAGACATATATCTGATTCCTACCTCTTAAGGTAGGAAACAAATTTGATCTGAAAAATATTTTTTCAGTTCTATTAAAAATTTACGTCTATGCAAAGAAGCGTTTTTATATGACTTAGAGAGTATTAAAGGCAACCTTAAGCCTAGAAAAAGATCTACCGCTATATGTACATCCTTAAAGTTAGCCGCTACTTTAAAATTTCTAGCACAAGGTGGATATCAGCACCCAATAGGGCAAGACCGTTACCTAGGGCTCTCTCGGCAGTCAGTGTCTAGATGTTTGACAGAAGTATGTGAAGTCATCGAAAGAATTGTATATCCTAAACACATAATTTTTGAATCTTCTGATGAAAATCAGCGAGAGGCTAGAAAATATTTTTATAATAAATGTGGAATGCCTGGAATCATCGGAGCTGTTGATGGTACCCACATACAAATAATGAGACCAATCAAAAGTGAGCATTTATATTTTAATCATAAAATATATTGATTTCTTGTGCTGAATGGACGTGTTCAAAATTGTGCTCCGATAAATTAGCAAAGCAACTCACTGTACAACAACTATTTATAATTCTTAAATTTTAAATGACATTAAAAATCGACCAAGGTTAAACAGTTAAAATACACCAACAATTTTTACACCCAACAAGGAATTATATTTCAAATAAAAGGAAATTAAAAACAGTAAATAAACAACAACAATAACCAACCTAGTAAAAAAAATTTCTGGGGAGATAAATATACACTAAAATAAATAAAATAAGCTACCCTGTGGTGACCTTGCTTATCTTATAAATACACAACAACATTACACCATACAAAACAATAGACAACAAAATAAAAATCCAAACTAAACAAATTAAGACATATCAGTTGTTCTGATTTCAATCACTGCTTGGAAAGGTGCTGCCAAGTTTTTTGTGTTTATTAATTGAGTATTAACAGTAATTTTAAACATAATTTTAACATAAACAAACAGAAAAGAAAAGGAAAATACAACAAAATAAGTAGGAAGGTTAGGTTAGAGGACGTGTACTTGTCAATTGTGACAAGTACAGTACCCGGAGGTTGAATTGACCCATTGTACAACGTTCTAGCTTCTCACACCACTCGTGTGTGTGCGTTAATTTTTATACATGAGTAGCGGGACATACAGTTCAAAGTCGACTCCAAACGACAAATTTTTGAGAAGCTTTTCATGGCAAGTTTTACTCTCAGAGTTTTTGCCAGAAATCTGCTGAGAGGATTTCATTTTGATGTCTGACCTGGAATTTGAACTCGGGCCTTTCGTCTAATAAGCCAACACACTACCTACTAGACCACGGCGACTTTATCTTAGTTTTAAGAGAGCGGGAGACGTAAGTCAAAATGTAAACAGGAGAGCTGATGACACCTTTTATTTAACTACGAAACCACTCAATCGACCTCTCTCATGCTCACCGTTGTTAATAAAAAACATTGAAGAGGAGAGAACAAAAACAAGGGTAAATGTTGCTGATGAGACACCAAGTGATAATAAAAAAGATGCAAACACAACAACTGAGAATAATAAAACAGTAGTGTCAACAAATATAGCAATATAGGAAATGCCTATTGATAAAATGAAAACTCAGATGGGCATCGACCGATATATTGCAGTCTTGAAGCGGGGAAGAAGTCCCAATTCATCAAAGGTTGCACCAGTGCCGAAAATAAACAAAAAATGACACGGATAACGCACCAAAGTCGCAGAATCGTTTCGCAACATTAGACGATGGTTCTCAAGAGAAAATTAAAACCAACAATTCGCCAAAACACCCTCCAGTCTACTTGAGGGAACAAACTTCCACTGCATTAATTAAATTAATTACAACATTAATTGGTAAAAACTCTTTTTATGTGGCCTCAGTTAAACGTGGAATTATATCTGAAACTAAGATCCAGGTAAATACTGAAGATAATTTCCGGAAATTAATTTCAGAATTTGAAAAGGTTAAAAAGAATTTCTACTGCTATTAATTAAAAAGTGGTTGTACTTAAGGGTATAGATCCCAGCGTTGAACCCGAGGAAATAAAATGTAGCTTACAACATAATGGATTCAAGATCAAGTCAGTTGGAAACATTAGAAATCGTGAGAGGATGCCTCAGCCAATATTTCGCGTTGAACTAGAGCCGAACGATATTAAATTTAAGAAAAATGAGGTTCATCCAATATATAACATTAAGTACCTGTTGCATAGATGAATTGTAGTAGAAGA
Source organism: Sarcophaga rosellei (assembly GCA_930367235.1). Lineage (NCBI taxonomy): Eukaryota > Metazoa > Arthropoda > Insecta > Diptera > Sarcophagidae > Sarcophaga > Sarcophaga rosellei. The sequence continues at coordinate 57,355,317 of OV884019.1, read as the reverse complement.
ACCATATAAGCGGTCAGGATCAGTGCAATGCCAAAATTGTCAGGAATATGGCCACACTAGATCATACTGTAAGTTACCTTCAGTGTGCGTAATTTGTGGGGAATTACATAGTACCGCTAAATGTTCCAGGCTTAAAAGCGATACTAGTTTAAGAAAATGTAGTAACTGTGGTGTGAATCACACTGACAATTACAGGGGTTGTATCGTTTATTATATGGTAAAGAACTCGATGGCCCAAAAGAGTATGATTCCGCCTATGCAGACACAAAAGTAGAAACACATAATGAGACTACTACCGAGGCACTAGTTCGATCGGTAAATAACCTTACAAATACTTTGAGCAACATGATGCAGATGTTAAAAATGTAGTCAATGCTGTAACAAGCGATACTTAATAAGGCGTGAATTGCTTAAGACTTTGTTTCTGGAACACAAATGGTATTCGCCAGCATAAAAATGAAATTGGACACTTCCTTATTAGCAACAAAATTGACGTCATGCTTATTTCGGAAACTCATCTGACATCAAGAAGCTTATTTAAAATGAACGGTTATTCATTTTACGACACAAAGGATCCCCGTGATAGGTCATGTGAAATGATCTTTGTGAAGAATGCCTTCAGGCTGCGAGTATTTGCCTTGAAGATTTCCAGCAAAACCTTGTTTTCACGTCAATATATTGTCCACCTACTAGATACTCGATCACTGAGAGTCAATATGAAAATTTATTTCGATCACTAGGCCCTCGTTTTATTGCAGCCGGTGATTACAATGCAAAGCACTTTTATTGGGGCTCTCGACTTACTTCTCCAAAAGGCTGAAAACAGTTCAACACAATTTCTAAATTGAAACTGGATGTTATTTCTTCAGGGCAGCCTACCTATTGGCCAACTGATAGACAAAAAATTCCAGATTTAATCGACTTCGCAGTAGTTAATAACATCTCTAGAGCAGTATATGAGGTAGAAGCCTCACTGGATCTGTCATCGGATCATAACACTATGGATTAATCATGTGTCCCCGTCTGGCTACTTAATGGAAAAAGAGACTACAGTGAATTGGCTAAAATTCTCACTGTTCAGAAAATATTCCTCTAAGAACTACTGACGACTTGAACCAGACAGTATATGATTTTGAAAAAACCCTTACGTTAGCCACCCAAAGCGCTGTTAAGATCCCAAAACGAATCAGGAGTTTATTCCTCTGATATCGAAAAACGAAGACTCCGTAGAGAGTGGCAACTACACAGATCACCTCAACTTAAAAGAAAACTAAATGAGTGCACAAAACGGCTTCTATCCTTTAAAAATTATTTGGAAAATCTAGAAGCGACTTCCCAAACAAATTATTTGTTATGGCGTGCAACCAGGAATCTAAAAAGGCTAATTATTAATAAACTACCTTTACGCGACTCAAATCGTAACTGGGCAAGAAGTGATGCTGAAAAAGGTAGGCTATTTGTGAATCACCTGAAAGCTGTTCAAGTCTACCGAAATAATTAATTTACCAATTGTTGTGGCGAGGACTCCCAGAACCATTAGGTTTAGGCTTTATGATATTGTTAATGCCATTAAAAATCTTAACCCAAGGAAAGTCCCAGGTATTGACAAAATGCTATTGAATTTACCTAGCATAGCTGTAAAAGTTATTTCATTCATTATGAATGCTGTTCGTCTCAGATATTACCCTACATAATTGAAAATTTCACTCATAACCATGATACCGATGCCGGGTAAGGACCATACCAAGGTTGATGCATATAGGCCGATAAGTCTCTTGCTTAACCCATCGAAATTATTCGAGAAGGTACTGATGTGTAAGCTAGAACCTTTGTTGAATGAATGCGATTGTATCCCAAATCACAATTTTGGGTTAGGAGAAAACATAGTTCCATTCAGCAAACCCATAGACTTGTTAATGTAATAAGAAATGCACTCGAAGAAAAAAAGTATTGTTCTGCACTCTTCATTGATGTCTCTCAAGCTTTTGATAAGGTGTGGCATGAAGATCTTATACTCAAATTGTAGCAAATATTCCCTGAAAACATATGTGAAATATTGAAGAGCTATTTAAGTGATAGAAAATTTGTAATTAAACAAGGTAATTTTTTAAGTTCCCCTCAAAAAATTAACTCCGGTGCTCCTCAGGGTAGCATAGTAGGTCCTGTTTTATACCTGATATTTACAGCTGACATGCCAATAAGTGAAAACATACATACAGACTTCCACATTTGCTGACGACAGCATTTTTAAGCGTACATATGAACCCACAGATTGCATCGCAGCTCTTACAGGAACAAGTATCCCTACTGAAGGAATGGTTGAAGAAATGGAGAATAAGGGTTAACGAACAGAAATGTATCCACGTAACCTTCACATTGCGAGAAGAGACCTGGCCAACTATATGCGTTAATAATCAGACAATACCACAAAGCACTCATGTAAAGTAAGTAAAGGTGTATACCCCTTGATCGTCGTTTAACGTAGAAATTACATATTGAGTCAAAACTGGCACAAATAATTATGGAAACTGCTCAAATAAATTGGTTAATTGGTCGAAATTCATCACTTAAATTAGACTGTAAACTCCTTATATACATGCCAATATTAAAACCCAGTTGGTGTTATGGAATACAACTAGGGGGAACTGCCTCAGCTTCAAACGTGGAGAAAATGCAGAGGCGCCAAAATAAAATTTTACGAATGATCACTGCCGCCCCTTGGTATATCAAAAACTCGAATATTCACAAAGATCTGGACGTTCCGCTGGTTAAAATGGAAATTATAAGATGCGCTCAAAAGTACTTAGATAACCTAGATGGCCATATAAATCCATTAGTCCGTGGTATTTTACATCACACTCGCCATATTCGATTAAAAAGGAAGGATACTCTTGCGCTCGGCGGAGATGAGAGATGAATTTTTTATTTTTGAATTATTATTTTTGAATTATTACTTTATTTTATTTTATTGGCAATGGCTAAATAAATATATAATTTTTTTTTTTAGTTTTAAGATTTTCTTTTTAGTTTTAAGATTTGAATAATTATTGTTAGTTCATAATTAATGAAGATTCAATAAATAATAATAAATGAAGAAACGAAAGTATAGCATTAACGCTATGCCAGTAAACAAGTCATGTAGAGTGTACTATGAGTTAATTTGTGTTTTTTTTTTAGATATGTAATCATGAAATATATATTAAAGCTATAGATAGTCGATTTGGGGGCTCTAGTCGCGATTCACATGTATGGAACTTATCTAATGAGAGGAAAATTTTAAAAACTCGATTTGTTAACGGAGATAAGTCTACAAGGTTACTTGGTAAAACATATTTGCTGTAGCGATTCGGGATACCCTTTAGAGCCGTGGATTCTGACGCGTTAGAGGAATGCACCAAACGACTCGGCAGAGGCATATTTCAACAAAAATCATTCTAAAGGGAGCTAAAGGGAACTTCATTGCGCACCCGAGAAAGACGTTCAAATTTTGAACACTTGCTGTGCACTGCACAACATTTATTTAGAATTTAAGGTTCAAGATTTTTCAACAGAAAATGTACAACCGGAAACATCAAGTAATAGTTCGTCAAACATAGCTGAAATTACTAATAATAATTACAGGAGCATCGCAAGAAATATAAGAGATGAAATAATAAATAACATGCAAAAAACTCGTAACTAATATTATTGCTATCCGTTTATTGAAAAGAATAAAGAAATTTATAAAAATATTGAAAACCAAAAGAAATCCGCATTCATTAAATATATATATCTAAAAGCTAATTATTTTTGTGTCCACTTTTTTAAATCTAGTTCAAGGATGGCTTTTTTAAGTTCTAAATGTTCTAATTTATGTTTTGTATTTTGCACGTCATTTTTTTTTATTTGCTCGAGCTTTTGCTGTTTTATGTTTAATTTTTCCTTTTCCAGTTTCAGTCTCTTCCTGAATATAGTAACTTCTTAAATAATTGTGAATGTCAGTTAAATTTTTATTTATTTCTGTTAGTATTTTTATTGAATTGTTCTGATATGTTATTTGATTTTCCACTTGTTTTTCTATTTGTTATCAACTGTTCTTTTTTTACTTTGACGTGGTTTTTATGGTCTTGGTTCTTCATTTACAATATCTTGGAAGGACGAATCAGACTCTAATCCCTCCTCATTTTCTTCAACTAAATACTGAAGGTCTTTTTCAAGAACAGAATTTATTACTGGTGAAATTGATTGTGGATTTGAAGCAAAGTATTTATTTTGGATACCATTAATTGCCTCATCCATTGTCAGTAATTCAGCCGTTTGTCTTTCTAGAGGTGTTAATGAGCAATACTTGCTTGGTCATCCACCAGTACCAGAGACATGATTTTTATAGGCTGCCCAAACCTAATAAATAAATAATAATGTTTAATAAACCTGCGATAGACCTCACTCAAATATATAAATCTCTCTAAGCTTACTGCTTTACAACCTTTAACATCTCGCTCCGGTAGACCAAGTGAATCCAAATCGGTTCTTAGTTTTTGCCACAGGTTATTAAATTTGTTTCTTGCATCCGGCACTTTCATATGCCCCTTGGCCAAATCCGGATGCGTCACCATAAAGTCCACAATAGCCTCGTATTATTTTTGGTTGGTATATAAAATTCTTTTTGACTCACTCCTTTGAGATTGTTTAAAAAATATTATTTTACTTTTATTTTGCAATGTATTTTTATTAATTGACTTACATTTTAAATTTATTATTAGTTGTCACCAACACAATTGCTAACGAAGAATTTTCGAATATTTACTACGCTTTTTATGCTCGTTTTCGTAATACAAAGTTGAGTTGTTTTTTGTTCGTACGAAAAGAAAAAAACATTGGTCACACTTTCGAAAATTGTCCGTACTTTCGTACTACAGGGTACAATTTGTTCGAATATGTAAATTTTAATTTTCGTATCGAGTTACGGAGTAACCCCTGTATTTTAATAACTAAAATATATTGCGATTTTAATAAAATAAACACTTCAGCAAAGTAAAAGCAAAAAAAGTGTCAAAGCGTAAATAAGTGGTACTTGTGACAGAACTAAGAACTCTGTTGCGCCGGAGATGATATCTTTCATTTTTATTCATCATTCATAGGAATAAATGGTTTTACTTTATACGTATTTCCTTATATAAAAAGACATAGGGTCGATAGCAGCCAGGTTACTATGGGAGGAGGAGGTCAACGTGCTAGATTCCTGTGAGTCAAGATTGAAAAAGCGAATTTGAGAGAAAGTTTATATCAGTAGTACTTTTTATCAGGTGTTTATTATTGAATAAAAAATGTGTGGATACCCTACGCAATATTTGTATACAAGGGGGATCTGGTACTTTAAATAAATAGTTGACTACTTATTGGATAAATTTTGTTTGTAAATGTTTCCTATTCTAAATGCGAGCGGCTGAACAAGTATTTACGGTTTGGGACTCCTGCTGTTGAGCTAATATTATTGCGCTGGAGATAGGGTGAGTACCATTTTTGTTTTATTCGGATATTAATGGTCTTTTCTATATTGATTTTGATGTTAAACGTCAAGGTGGTCGCGATATCAATTCGTTTATACCGTCAAGGTTGCCGCGGTAATAATTTGATTACCTAATTTTTATTTAGGTTTCGATAAGGTAGTAAACGATCGGCGAGGTAGTATATTTCGATAGAACGCATTCGGAATCAATTTATTACTTAGATCGTTTTCCATTTTTTTTTTGTGGAAAGTTTTGAAACAAAAAAAATTTGGTGATTCTATTATTTCCTTTTCATTTTTCTATTTACATGTGAGCGCGAGTTTTTATTTTTATTGATTAATTTTAAATTTTGAATCGATTAACATGCCAAAGTCAAGAAAACTATTAAATTTTGAAAGACTTGACATAATGTTTTTGGATTTCGAAAAGGATTTTAATGCGATTTCTCAAGAAGGTTTATTTATTATTAGAGTAGGTTAAGTACTCACATGAAGCTTTTGCCACAGGTGATGACGAGAAGCAACACGAGATTTTTTTGGTTAAGCCACCGATAGAACCTTAGGCGACTTCTTATAAGTTGCCAATATATAAATGCTTAGTTTCGGGCTTAAACGGAGGTTCTGCGGTTTGTCCTGACTCCGCCTTTGGACGAAAAGTTTAAAGTAAAGGAAACAAGTTTAGTATTATCCAAATCGAATGCGATTTTGCCTAATATTATTGTTATTTCATGGTCAGCAACCTTTTCGAAAATTTTGTTGGCTGATCCGAAATTTAATAAAATCGATCACATTGATATTCTTATTTATGGTGACGTATAGTCTGACATCATGTTGGATAGCGTCAAGAAGAATATATTTGGCTGGATTTTTGCCTAGCCTTTACCAGAATTGAAACGACTGACAAGCAACTGAGTGCAAAAACAGAAAGACGAACCCTACTAATAAAAGATTATTAAAGAAAAGTAACAAAATGTAGCGTTGCATTTTTACTTTAACACTTATATTTTAGTTTTTTTTATACTTACATATTATTTATACCAATTATTATTAAATTGCACGTCACTAGTAAGTGTAGCTTTCTTTAAGGTACAACATTGTTACTACTACTGTACTGTAGTAGAAAGTACTTTTTCGTTGAGTTTGACAGTTAATTTAAATTGGAAGTGCTTGCTTTGATTGTTGTGAAGAAGAGTTCATATTAAAAAGATGTAAAAGCAGAGCACTCAACAGACAGTCTATGTAAACAAATCCTATGCAGATATTGGTACAAACGCGACCGGCCGCAAATATTTAAAGTTTTTGACATTTATCTTTTGTTGCAGATATTATTTAAAATAGAGCAAAATAAGAATCGTTATAAAAAGTTGAAAAACACAGACACTATCGTCGAATTAGCACGTTATATGAAGATCTTTCTTAATTATCAAATCTGTATATTTTTTAAAGTTTCAAAAATGAACTTAAATAATATGTTTACAAAAAAGTTCTGTCATGGTTTCGATATTTGTAAAAAAATGCTTAATTATTTTCGACATCTTGAAAAATATATTTCGGAAAATTCTTTACATTATAAAATTATAACTTTACATGATTTCATTGGAATTAGAACGAATAGCGAATAATTTTAATTAACAACAATTAATTAAATAAACAACATGTTATTTGGCAAGTTTTAGGCGAATTTGGATGTTGACTCCAGTGGTACATGGGTTAGAGTTATCCAATTAAGTCTCAAATAATACACTTGGGTACCAAGAAAATATTTTTTATTTTTTTTGTAAAATTCAAACATACGAAAACAAAACGAAAATTACTCTTGTTTCTGTGAAATTCTTACATTTGAAAAATGGAATACATAGTTTGAAATCTACGTGTTATAAAACATTACACTATTTTTTATTATTTCAAAATGTTATCACGTTCTTAATTAACAAATTTAAAACTTTAGCCCTTTTAAATTTAAGAGTGCCATGCAACAAGACAGATTTTATAATTGTTATTAAAATTAAAAAAATTGATATATATTATTTATAGTTTTATTATCCATGGTTTTTCTATATATCGACGCCTCCGTTGTATAACATTCTAAGTCGAAAAAGTGTGTTTTGAGTTATGAGCTCTCAAAGTTTTCACGCAACATACGACTATATATATATTCTAAGTAGATTTTTCCCTATAACTTCGGAACGGATCGGCGCATCTTAACCAAATTTTGACAGTACAGTGAAAGCTCCCATAGGCGGACACCGACCGTCGAGGAATTTTTGCCCGCCTAGGGGAGATGTCCGTCCAAGGGATATTTTGTTAAAATGCCCGAAAAAATTGACCACTCTCTTCAGCATTGTAAACATCATCGGGCCTGTACTTACTAAGTATTGAAGGCAGTTTTTCTTTGAACTCGAATGATGTCTGCTGCTTCACCTGATATGCATTTAAAAGCAACATTCCACTTTTTCTGCTATTTCTTTGGCTTTTGCCTTAACGATTGGCCCCGAAAGTGGAATATTCTTGGCCTTAGCCAATGAAAACCATTCGAAGACGAATTTATCTGCTTTAGAACCCTTCTCTGACAAAAAATTCTTCTTGCTATTCACATTATCCTCAGACTGCCATTTATTTTTGATGAAATCTTTATTTTTTAAAATATTGGCAGCCTGAGTCTTTCCAATATTAAATCTGTTAAAAAAAGAACGATGAATAAGGCTGGCCTGTCCAAAATTTGAAATACACAAACCTTTTTGCGATGTCTCGAACTCAAAGTTTTTCATTTTCTGCAATATCAATTACAGACGCTTTTTAATGAAAGAAAATTTGGCGGAGCCATTTTAACACCTTGCGATTTGAAACACAGTATAATCCAAAATAAAAAGGGAAACCACAATTTAGATTTTGTCTATGAACATCACATTACATAAAATAATAAACCGGGGAATCACCGCACTACGCAATGATACATAATCTGATTAAGTTGAAGAATACACACTCAACAAAGAAAAATTTATGTAATCTCTGCACATTGCGCATAGTAAAAAAGGGGGATAAACCGAAATATAATAAAATTTCTCAGCTTTGCCTTTTGTAATATTCATTTGTCCGCCTATGGGAGATGTTTTTGGAAAAACACGTGTCCGCGTCCGTCCAGGGGAGATGAATTTGCTCTAAAAATACGACCTAATTGATGGGACTTAGAAAATCGTCCGTCTAGCGGAGATGTCCGCCTATTAGAGCTGTCCGCCAGTGGAGCTTTCACTGTATTTAAGTTAGAGAATGTAGAATTTAAAAATGCAAGAACATTAAAAACGTTCTAAGTACACTTAGAACGTTATAGAATGGAGGCATCGATATGTACATGTTGTTATTTTATGTAGTTCCATTTTTTTATGAATGTGAAGATAATGAAAGTTTTTTTTCGTTTGTTGAAAATTATTTTGTTTTATAAAATTCTTACATTGGAAAAATTAACTAATTTGAAATTTTCGTATTTTAATAAAACTTTTTACTGCTAGGAATTAGTAAGTTTTGTATATTTTATTATTTTAGAATGCTAAGACTTTCTTAATTAAAAATTTTAAACTTTCGTGTCACGCAGCAAGGCAAAAGTATATTGATCTTATAACTTTTATTAAAATTATAAAATATATATGTATATATAAAGGTAAGTTTTATTGTCCAAGGTTTTTCTGTAGTTTCATATGTTCTTGAGTATAAACATAAATATACGTAGTTTTGACTTACCTGCATTTCACATAAGTGCATTTTGCATTTAAGTGCACAAAATTTGTATTTCGTATATTTATTTTACCAAACCCATATAAATTTCTGAATTTAGGTGGATTCTTCATACCTGCACATTTAAGATACGTGCATAATATTTTAGGAAGCTTTTGCTGGTTTTGGTTAAAAAAAATTCATTTAGCTGCCTAATAGATTTCAACTTTTGAACATTCACCTTTTTGTCTAAAAAAGTCAAAGACGACTTTTTGTTTTAACTATAAAATCCTACAAAATAAGGATTTTCCGTACAAAATAATGTTGCAAACATCTAATTAATATTAAAAGTAGGTAAAATAGCAAATTTGTCATTATTTATAGCCGCAAAATTCGCAAAGCTCTAGTTGGAAACTCAAAGCTAACAACACCGTTTTTTTATAAAAAAAAAGTAAACAAATTAATCATTACTTCAAACGTTCAAAGAAAAATGTCTAAGAAATAATTAACATATTTATCAATAAAAGAAAAAATTAAAATAATAAAAGAAATTGAAGAAGAAAACATTACAAAAAAAAACTATTTGTTTAAAGTATAAATGTGACGTTTCGACTGTAAACCGCATTAAAAAAAAAAAGCAGAAATAAAAGCTTCGAGAAGTTCAAACAATTTAAAGAAAAAGAGATATCGAAAGGGCCTGCATGACAATGTTGAAAGGGCACTTGGAATATGGTTCGATCAACAGAGAAATAAAGGTTGTGTTTTAAGTAGTATGGTGCTCATAAAAAAGGCTAAAGAGTTTGCAGTAGAATTTGGAGAAGACTTTGAGCCTGACAGCAATTGGCTATTTAGGTGGAAGAAACGCCAGAATATTAAAATAGGTGCAATTCACGGGGAGGCATCAGACAACATGCTGACAGTGCAAAAATCTATATTGAAAATATTTTACCGGATATTTTAAAAGATTATTCACCGGAAAATATAAAAAAGGTATACGCAATCCGAAAATCAAAAAATCCACGTTGTTTAAAAGGTTTAATTCCACCCGTACCATATTTTTCTAACGAAAAAGCTTGGATGACATCCACTTTGTGGTATGAAATACTCCACATGTTGGAAATTGAAATGAAAAAAATGAATAAAAAAATAGTTTTAATTGTAGACAACGCCAGCTGTCATGAAACGGTAACCTTGGAGAATACAGTTGTACATTTTCTACCTCCAAATACAACCACCCTAATCCAGCCATTGGACCAGGGAATAATATCAACATTTAAAGCATATTATAGACAAATAATTGTCAGCAAACAAATTTCAGCATTAGAGAGGGATATGACTGTAAAAGATTTTTACAAATCTGTATCACTTCTGGACGCACTTTTATTTTATAAAACGATCTTGGTGGTTGGTGACATGTATTTCGAATTGTTTCCGAAAAGTAAATTTGTAACATTATAATATTTTATAATTGAATTCTCTATATTTTTGTAGGCTGGATTTTTTCGCTTCGCTTCCAGAAAATGATATTGAAATCAGCGAAGAAGTTTTTCAAATATTATGCCTGAAAGTGTGGAATACATACACTGTGATGACGATATTGACTGTTATGGACATTTGACTGAAACAAAAATAATTAATGTTGTCGCCAATGACAACTCTGAAGTTTGTGTACAAATTGCACGCGAAGAATAAGAAGACGAGGTAGTAGATCTTGTTCCTTCATTGAAGGATGCTTTGAAAGCATTAAATGTTGTTCAAAAGTATTGTTTTTTTAAAAGCATTGATATACCTATTGACAAAATAGAAACAGAAATGCTAAAATAATCTATAAGGCGAGTTAAACAAAAAACTATAACTGACTTTTTTTTCTTAAATACATAGTATGTACATATGAGAACTTAATGATTTCCAAAATTATATTTATCCTGTTTTTGTTTGTTTCTTAAATGAATAAGTATTTTTTAGTTTGATAACAGACTTTTTTCAAATACATAGTATGTACGTGAACTTAATTATCTCCAAAATTATATTTTTGTTTGTTACTTAAATTAATAAGTATTATTTTTAGTTTTATGTAATTTGTTTTCTTTTGAATAATAATATGTTTTTGTTTTAATAAATATGAACTGAATAACAATAATACATAGTTGTTTTTACACCCTATTTTTATTCATTAAAATTATTTGCTGTTAGCTGCTTTTTTGTGCAGTAAACCTTAATGCACTTACCAGCATTAATGAGCAGGTAAGTGCATTAACGTTAACTGCCTTTTTGGCTTGCCTGCAGAAAATATCGTGCAAAAGTTGGTTGTGCAGGTAAGTCAAAATTACTGTATAGATAAATAGAAACATATATTTTAATACGTAATGAATTCAGTGCTTACACTTTTTGACTTTAACATTTAAGTCCGTTTGGGAAAAACTCATGATTCCAACGTCTACTAAATTAATTAACTTTATTTAAGAACAGCACAAATTTTTTCTGGTAAACAAGTTACTGTGTGGTAAATAAGAGAATGTTTAGCAGCTAGGTGGATAAAAAAATTTCGAAAAAAATAGGAAATGTTGCCAGAACTGTACAAAAGCAATTATATACAGCGTTGCCAGTAGTTATTTAAAAAAAAAAACTTTAGAACTTAATATATAAACGTATATCTGAAAACAAAATTTTTTTTACAAAAAAAAAAATCTTGTAATACAAGTTAGACCATTATGAAAGAAAATATAAAAATGTGTGTATATAAAAAATAAACATTTCTGCAATAATAAGGGAGTAAGAAAATACAAGATAGTTTTATTGCTCAAAAATCATACTTCATATTTTCAACCGAACTACTACAACTTTTAAATTAAGTATTTATATGTAAGTATTTTATTTTATGTACTATAAAAAATTTATTTTGTTAAATTAATAAATAAATAAATATTTGCTAAAAAAAACGTGAAAAAAGGAAAACTCGACAAATGGCAACCTTGCTCATATATTACTTTATTATAAAAGCGGGGAACACCTAAAGCCCTAGTTATGCTACCGTAACGGAATGTAACATTAACGTAACGTGTACGGAACGTAAAAATGTAAGTGCAATTATAGATCGTAAAAACGTGTCATATGTTTCTATGTAAACAAAACAATAAAAGAAATAAACAAAAACAAGTAAACAAATAAAAATTGCAAAAACTAAAAAACAAAAATTTAGGTATGGATATAGAAGTCATGTTTTTGAGTTTGAGTTTTGATTTTATTATTTTTATTGTTATTTTTTAAACATATTTAATATTAATTCCAAGTTTAAAAACTTTGTTTTCACTCCTTTTATTACTTTCTCTTGTTTTTCTTTAATTCAGCTGTTAACCAGTGTTATCACTACAAAGTTTTTAGGTTAATTTCAACGATTTTATATTTATTTAAAGGTACTTATTAAAAGTTTTATGTACTGTTTCTGTAAGCCAAACAATTTCACTTTCACTGAAACAAAGACATAGAATTAAATGCCTTTGATTGTATTTTCCATATAAATAGACAAGCAAGTGAAAGCGTTTATCCTACAGAAAAAGGTCAGGTATCTCGGAAACCAAATGTTAAAACGTTTTTATCTTCTCTAGTAAAAGTAAAATGCGAACTGAAATGCTTTCCGAACACTTTAATTAGTAAAAAATTGATAACTAAATTTTTCTAAATTGAAATAAAAATAAACACCACCTACATAATGCAATAGTAAAATAGTGTTTATTTTTATTTTAATTATAAAAGTTAATAATGAAATAAATTATGATTTGGGTTTTTAAAATAATAAAAATAATAAAATTTCAATAATAAATAAATAAATAATTTCAATTTTCAGTTTTGGTGGTTTTTAATATTGACATGTTGTTAACACTGCTAAACAGATGTCACGTAAAAATGTAAGAAAATTCTATTTTTACAGATTCTTTTTCCTGTTACGTTGCATTACATTTCTATAACCATTCGTATTGCTTTATACATAACCAAAAACGATCAGCTGTTTCTTACTGTTGCGGTTACATTCCGTTACGGATGGCTTTAAGCCATCTGTTTAGCAGTGTTAACAACATGTCACTATTAAAAACCACCAAAACTGAAAATTTAAATTATAAACAGAATTTACATTTTGTTCGTATGTATGTTATGTTTGTCTGTTTTGGAGATTCTTTTTAAATAAAACTTCACATATTTTAAAAACCCAAATTATAATTTATTTCATTATTAACTTTTATAATTTAAAATAAAAATAATCACTATTTTACTATTACATTATGTAGGCAGTGTTTAGTTTTCTTTTAAATTAGAAATACATAGTTATCGATTTTTAACTAATTAAAGCGTTCGAAAAGCATTTCAGTTTGCATTTTATTTGTATTAGAGAAGATAAAAACGTTATAACATTGGTAACATTTTGGTTTCCGGAATACGTGACCTGTTTCTGTAGGATAAACGATTTCACTTGCTTGTCTATTTATGTGGATATTACAATCAAAACCACTTAATCTTGGTTTTTTGTTTTTCTCAAAAACAAACATAAACTAAATTGAGTATTTTTGTTTAAGTGAAAGTGAAATTGCTTGGCTTGCAGAAACAGTACATAAAACTTTTATGTGATGTTTTTGCATGGAAAACACAAACAAAAGCGTTCAATTTCGTTTGTGTTCCCCATATAAACAAACAAGCAAGTGAAATTGTCCGCCTTTCAAAAACATCACATTAATAAGTAGCTTTAAATAAATATAAAATCGTTAAAATGAACCTAAAACCTCTGCTTAACAGCTGATTTAAAGAAAAACAAAAGGCGCCATACTGAAAGAAATAAAAGGAATTTGGAATTAATGTTAAATTTGTTTAAAAAACAATAATAAAAATAATAAAATGAAAACTCAAACCCAAAAACATGTCTTCTATATCCATGTCTGAATTTTTGTCTTTTAGTTTTCGGTATTTTTATTTCTTTATTTGTTTTTGTATGTTTATTTCTTTTTTGTTTACCTAAAAACATACGATACGTTTTTACGTTGTCTATAATTGGTCTTACATTTTTACCTTCAGTATATATCGCTGTAACTGGACGTGTTTTCAAGGTGCTGCCGATTTTTTGGTGAAAAACTATACAAGTGTAGATTGTTGGAGGCCGGAACGCTTCTGAAACGGAGGGCGGTTCCTTGTGTTCATTGATCGTTTGTTGTTTTGTAAAAATATTGCCGGTGAAAGTAATAAATTAATTAATTTTGCAATTGTTTTGTGAAAAAATTAATTTAACACTGGAAGTGTTTTGGATCGGTGATTAATCTCAACCACAGAATACACCACAGCTAACCAATAACGCATCGGTTTGACAGTTCATAGACCAGTCGTGAAAGAGACAGCAAATATTACCAAAAAGTACTTCTGTCTCTCTCTGATTGCAACTTTGTTTTGTTTATGTTTTATTTTCGGGGTGGATTTTTATTATTGGCGAGAGTTATTAAAAAATTTAATTTTTGTCTAAAACTATTAATAAATAATAAAAACAACTAATAACATTAATAATTTTTAACTTTTTCTCTCAAGAAATTAAAAAATATTGGCAACTTTCAACAAGAAAACTTTTTTATGAGCAGTACGTCTTATTTTGATCTTGTAATATTTAGCTTGTTAATAACCTCTTGCACATGAAACTATATTCATTGTGACCGAAAATCAACCACATTTCGATTAATATTTAAATATTTAAGAATCTTTAAAATTTTCATTGAAGAAATTAAAAAATATTCCAAATTTTCCCTTTTTTAACACAAAATAAATGTTTGTTTACATTTAATTTTTCTGCTTTATCCGCCAGTTTTCACTCTGTATATCTGTTGCTTCTAACACATTTGCTTTGCAATACATTGTAAGATTTTTTTTCTCCCTCTAAGCCGTCCTGCGTTTATATGTTATGAACGTTTTTCAACTGTCAAAGGTAGCACTACTTGTTATACTTTGGAATACACAATCTCAACTGTAAATGAAAGCTATATCAGCTGGCCTTGTCCTTTAAACATAGCGGTGATACTTGGTTATTTATCGACAAAAACGAAGTTGCCATATTAAATATAAATAAACAAATACACTGAACAAAATTAATATAATATTAAAATAGAAAGAAGTGTGTTTTGACCCCAGTCATGGCTGAGTGTCACAAATGCAAAAGTACAATACGCGGTGAATTGGGAATAAGTTGTGCAGGTGTATGTAAAAAAGTGTTGCACTGTTCGAATAAATGTTCCGGAATTGACCAGTACTCAGCAAATGTACTGGAGGCCGCAAATTTTGTACGATTTATGTGTGATGATTGTATTCAATACATTCATAATGTTGATTTGGTTGTAAAAGACATACAAGATGGTGTAAACAAGAACAAACAGAAGCTAATAGAATACAAGAACGAATTTGCTTTTGCATTAAATCAAAATGAAAATGAGATAAAACAACTACTAGAAGTAATCGAAGGAAGATATGAAGAGAGACTTAGAAAAATAGATAAAGCACAAAAGATCTGTGAACAAGATGTGTCAGAAATAAAAAAATACATGGAATTATAAATGAATTTGAAAATAAGAACAAAAATTTGTGTAATACAATCGAGGAAAGTAATATTAAAATGCAGAACAATATAACAAAAGTAATAAAAGATACAAGTGATAAACAAAACAAGTTGTCATTTGCCAGAGTTAAAAAAACAAGTCCCCGTTATAATTCAACCTGAAGAAAAACAAGAAACGGGAAAAACAAAAGAAGAATTAAAAGATAAACCCAATCGAATTGAAAATAACTAGTGTAGAAAACAGAAATAATGGCACTTTAGTTATAAATAGTGAAAATATGAAGAAAGAGAAAAATTAAATTAGCAATTCAAAATGAAATGAGTGAAAATTATGAAGTTGGAGTGTCAAGCAATAATGAAATGAATGTTATAACGGATATGTCATTTAAATATTCTGTTGAAGAATTAATCAGAAAAATAAAAAAACAAAATTAATTTCTAGATAATAGTAATATAAAAGTTATTAAAACATTTGAAACTAAAAGAAATAATTATACTGTAAACAATGCGAAATTTTAATTGATAATGAATCATATACAAAGTTAATGTCAACCCAAAAAATTAATATTGGGTGGGAGATATGTCGAATCTTCGAAGGAACAGAAGTATTGATGTGTTATAAATGCAAAGGATTTAATCATAAAGCTAAGGATTGCAGAAATCAAGAAGTCTGTTATAAGTGTCATGGTAATCACAAATCAAAAGAATGTACAAAAGAAGTTGTAGTGAAGTGTATAAACTGCATAAGATCGAATCAAAACTTTAACCTTGGGCTAGATGAAAATCATAGCACTACAAACAAGAACTGTCCGGTATATCAAAACAAATTGAAAATAAAAATGAGAATGATTGGTTTTAATATATAACAATCAAAATTGATTGTTATACCGTACATACACAATTGCGCAAGGTCTGTTAAACAATTTTAATAAAATTGAGATAATGATAGAATTAAGAAATTCCGAATTTATAATTTTATCAGAAACTCATTTAACAAATGATGTTGAGGAGCATGAATATCAATTTCTGAACTATAATAATTATGTAACGTTTTCAAATTCAACAAGAACAGGCGGAGTCATACTATATACTAAAAAAGAGTGGAATGTAGAAAAGCTTTATGAAAAAGTGGCTAATTCAAAATACTGGATGTGTGCATATAAAGTTAAAAACAAAAATACGATTTTAATACTTATGGCGGTTTATAGATCTCCAAGCTGTAGGGGTGTGGAATTTTGTGATGCATTTGATGAAATCACGGAAAATATTTGTGAAACAAGTCTTGAAATTGTAATAGCAGGTGACTTCAATATAGATTGGAACAGAAACTATACATATAAAAATAGAATACAAGCGACTTTAAATGATAATGGACTTAAGCAAATAATAACCGAATATACGAGGATGACAGAAAATACGAGAACTTTAATAGACTTTGTTATCACAAATAATATTAATGTTTCGGCAAAAAATAATGGCGCGAATAAAATATCGGATCACGAAGCTATAGATACATACATAATTGGCCATTGCAACCCTTCAGTCAGGATTACGGCCTAGCTCCTCAACACCACTCAGGTTGTGTGTGTTAATTTTATACATGAGTGACGGGACCTACAGTTTAAAGTCGATTCCGAACGACATATTTTTTGAGAAGCTTTGCATGGCAATTTTTACTCAGAGTTTTTGCCAGAAATCTGCTGAGAGGAAGTCGCCGAAGAAATTTTTTTTCGATGTCTGACCTGGGATTCGAACTCCGGCCTTTCATCTAATAAGCCAACACACTACCTACTAGACCACGGCGACTTCTATAGATATAAACATATAAAATAAAAATTTTAGCGAATCAACAAAAAATGAGATAGAAATATTTAAATACAATAAAAATTTGTTTAGAACTGAAATTAGAAATAACATTACAAATTATGAAAATAGAAGTCTTGGCGAAATGACATATAATATCGATAATTGTTATGAAAATGCAATAAAAAAATTTACGATAAAGAAAACTATAAATAATAATAATATACTATAATAAATTATTATTATTATTATATTAATAATAAATTATTATTATTATTATTTATTTATTTAGTAGTATTTGAAATACTTTAAAAATTTACAATTATAATTTTTTACACAAATTTCAATTTAAAACATTTTCTTTAATGAATTTTTTCTTTTAAATACATTAATGTTTGTTTCATATTTAATTTCATTTGGCATTATTATTATTATTAATATAATAATTATTATTATTAGTATTATTATTATTATTACTAATTATAAAATAAATTATATTTTTTTATAATAATATATCAAAACAAAAAAATTTCTTTTATAAGGGGTATATCAATTTATACATCAAGTTTCAGTCATTTGACTAGTCAACAGTCACCTATTTTTCCACACTTTTGATGTGTCAACTTTGACTGATATGTGAGTCAAGTTTGACTAGACAACTGTGACGACATATGTGGCTAACTGTGGTTTAAAAACAGCGAAAGAGTGAGCTGGTTAGATATATGTTTTACAGTCGAAAGAATTTATATGTTAGAAAGAGAAGCAAAATCAGATGTACTCGAATGTTTAGGTCAAGTTTTTCAGATTGCCCTTAATAACTTGATGGGAACTTGTGACGGGTTTATACATCACACTTGCCGGCCAAATGACTAGTCGTTTGACTAGTCATGTTCTGGTAGGGCTGTGTATTTTATATACGCATAGAGCACACTCAGCACTAGTAATACAAAATGCACAAATAACTTTGCTGTGCTCGTTTTTTCTTCTTTCTTCATTGTATACAAAGCAACAACACTTTCGTATACTTTGCAGGTAGACATTGACAACATCGTTTAGAAAAGTGTGTTTTGAAAAACACTTGGAAAAAAGGTGTTAGTTTTAAATTATCAACGTATATTATTCATAGAAAAATTATTGTATGATCACTCGCATTTCACTGTCTTTACAAAATGGATTTAGAAAATAAATGGGAAAATTATTTTTTTTTACTTATAATTTTAAACTAAATTTAAAATTTCTAACAAATAAATACCCTTTATTGTATTCCATGTTTGGTAGTACATACATATGTGAAAGTGCATTTTCAAAATTAAAAATAATTAAAAACAATCATAGAAGTGTACGCACCTAGAAGGTTATCATATGACGATCGGGGGAGTGAGTCGGAATTTGCTTCGCATATTGTACTTGTGAGGAAGAGGACCGGGGAGATACGTATGTGCGTGGATTACAGAACCCTGAATAAGATGACACTTAGGGATAATTATCCGATTCCCCTTATTGACGAGTTGGACCGATTGTCGGGGAAGCGGTACTTTACGAAATTGGATTTGAGGAATGGATTTTACCACGTTTTTGTTGAGGAGAGTTACCTTTGTTACCCCACTTGGGCAGAATGCCCCATCTGTGTTCCAGCGGTTTGTGAACAGGGTTTTTGCGGATATGGTTAGGGATGGAAGGTTGATTGTTTATATGGATGACATAATGATAGCCACTGGGAATATTGAGGAACATTTTCGAATTCTTGAGGAGGTGTTCATGCGTCTGGTGGAGAACAAACTGGAGTTACGGTTGGATAAACTCTGTACTGGCACTATTTGATCCAGGGGATGGGACGAAACTGCACTGTGACGGCAGTGGCGTGGGAGTTGGAGCTAATCTTTTACAGAGGAAGAGCGATGGGAAGATGCACCCCGTGTTTTACTATTCCAGGGGGGCGAGTGAATCGGAGTAGTCAAAATATCACAGCTTTGAGCTGGAGACTCTCGCTATTCTGTAAGTCTTGAGACGTTTTAGAGTTTATTACACGGAAGGAAACTCAAGATTGTTACTGATTGCAACTCGCTCATAATGACTTTGGGCCGGAGAGAGATGAATCCAAGGATAGCAAGGTGGGCTTTAGAATTTCAGGACTACGATTATGCACTGGAACATAGGGCTGCGTCTCGCATACAACATGTGCATGCGTTGAGCAGGAGTTTGCATGTGATGGTGATAGAGAGTAATAGTTTCGAGGAGAATTTGGTAATATGCCAGAACAGGGACCCGAATCTGCTGAAACTGAAGGAAGAACTGCAGGTCCGGGGCCAGATACACTTAAGGAATGTGTTTTTGACGATTTTCGGCACAGGACACAGGTCGACCATAATTGTGTAAGATAGGCAGGAATCTTCACAGGACTACAACAAACGATATGTTGGCAAGCGTAGGAGACCGGGGAGGGAATATTCGGAGGGTGACTACGTGATGATTAGGAATTTTGATTCACAAGTGGGTGTGTCGAGGAAGTTGATTCCTAAGTTTAGGGGACCGTATAAGATAGCCAAAATTCTTAGGAATAACAGATATTTGTTGGAGGACGTCGAGGGTTTCCAAAAATCAAGAACTCCTTAGAGGGGTGTATGGGCCGTCGGGAATATCCGTCCATGGTTTAAGGGTCGAAAATGTGTTAGGCCGACACGAGATCAGGTGATCTCATCTGTCAGGATGGCCGAGTTGTAGTCAATATATGTGGTATACTCCCATATTTGGCATATTTCCCTATATCCAAAAAGCGTCACTATGAATTCGTATACATTTAAGAATTGTCCTTGTTAAACAACAGTTATATTTTCTTATTCTCATTTGTATATTCATTACGTAATGTTAAACGATGTTTGCATCATCTTTTTATGTAACATAATTTAAGCCAATTCATCTCTATATCTCTATGTTAAAAAATGTTATGTTATGCTAAGATAATGTTCTCTTTCTTGTAACTCTCAAGAATTCATACGTAATACTATGCAACTATCTTTTGGTTATGTAACATAATTTAAGCTAGCACTTTTTCTCACGCTATCTTAACGTACAATATTTAATGTTAGTTAAGCAAATTTATCTTATGCTGTCTCAATGCATGTTTGTTTTCTTTTATATAACGCAATATTGTATAGCGATTGCATCATACATACATACATAATTGGCCATTACAACCCTTTAGTCAGGATTATAGACCACACCACTCAAGTTGTGTGCGTTAATTTTATACATGAGTGGCGGGACCTACAGTTTAAAGTCGACTCCGAACGACAGATTTTTTTGAGAAGCTTTTCATGGCAATTTCTACTCTCAGAGTTTTTGCCAGAAATCTGCTGAGAGGAAGTCGCCGAAGAAATACTTTTTGTATTTTGTTTTTGATGTTTGGCCTGGGATTCGAACTCGGGCCTTTCGTCTAATAAGCCAACACACTACATACTAGACCACGGCGACTTCAAATCAAATTTCAAAGCAAATTTATCTTATGCTGTCTCAATGCATGTTTGTTTTCTTTTATATAACGCAATATTGTATAGCGATTGCATCATCTTCTGTAAATTAGGCTAAGCATTGTTAGAAATAAATAAAAGAACTCATTCTGTGTTGTGCTCTGGGCACAACATTCGCTAACTTTCTTCATTTCAGATAATTTTTACAAAAAATGAAAATCAATTTTTTTTGCCGTGTACGTATATGAAATGAATATATGAAATTTTTTTTTTCTTTGTATGTATTAGTTTTCACAACAAAAATATTTAGGCCCCGATTATGGTTCACAACAGTTGTAAATTCAATGTTGTATTTTTTAAATTGCGATTATGATTCACAACAGTTGTTTTTAAGTGTTGTCAGAACTGTCAAAAACTTACAACAGATCATTAGCTGTTGCTAATGCTGTTATGGTTTACAACATCTAGATGTTGTGTATGTCACAGTGTTGCTCTTCAATGTTAGTATACTTTTCCTTCAAAATCAACCCTGAGTGTATAAAACTGTCAATTGAAAACAAAAATTATTACTTTAAAAAAACAAAAAGCCTACATAAAACACAAATTTTAACTCTTGTTAAAACATGACAATTAAAAATAAAGGCTAGTTTTATTAGCGTTTATATTTTATGTATGTATTGCAATAAATTCATTTCAAAAGTACTTCAAATTAAAATATATAAATATAAAAAAATCTTCTTATCACATTAAAATTTATTTAGATCACATAGTTACTTAAAGCTAAAATACAAATTCGTAAATAGTTTAAATTTCAAGTTTTTTTTGGCTTAAAAGGAGTTTGGCTTTTAATAATTCAATTTGTAATTCAGCTTTTTGCCTATTTATTTCTAGCATTTTTATTTATTTGATCATTTTTATATGAACCCTTCTCAAGACGTTTTAACGTAAGCAATATCTCCTGTTGGTTCTTTTCTTGCCTTTTTAAGTTTTTAGACGCTCATCCCCCATCTTATTTTTTGTATTTTGTAGCTTTTCGGCAACTGCTGTTTCCACTGGTTAGTGCTAGTTGAAGGCCCTTCAATATCGTATGACGATTCGTCTTGAATTTGAAATCCCATTGCAGATCCATTTGGATTTACTTTCCATTGCATAAACACCAACTCTACGGTGCTCCAATTTCCTGCTAATATCCGTCGACGGACCACCACCAGTAACTTGCAAGTTTCTTTCTATTGGCAGAGAATTTTCTTTTCAAATTGGCTTTATAATGAGTCCATGCCTTAAAAATGCTACAATTCTTCTACTAACCCTTTGCCATTCTTTTGCAACTCTAATGGGTAGACCCAAGCCATTTAGCTGCATTGAAAATTTCTCCCACGTCCCTTTATGCTGAGTCTTATTTGCTTTAAATGATAACTTGCCAATGTCAGGATTTGCTGTCATGAACTCGACCAGCTTCTCCTTCTGCTTCTTAGTGATTATTTTTCTATAAAATATTTCCAGTTATTTATAATTTTTAAAATTTCCACAAAAAATTATATGCACTGTTTTATACATATACTTAAAAATTTTTATACATTTTCTTTTTTAAACTGAATGCGGTAACAAGACAACAGCTAATGAGCTGTTATAAGTTTTTGACAGTTCTGACAACACTTAAAAACAACTGTTGTAAATCATAATCGGGCTATGTGAACACACGCAACATAAAGTACAACACTAGCGACAGATGTTGTGAACCATAATCGCAATTTTAAAACTACAACACTAAATTTACAACTGTTGTGAACCATAATCGGGGCCTTAATAAAAATTTGTTTTTCTTTAAATGTTTGGTGTTTGCACTTCCATAAGGAACTTTTGGGCACCTCTGCTCCAAACATAATATATTCAGCTGTTAACGCGCAAGGTGCTAATGATAAACGACAAACAACTACAAACAGTTGAAAATAGAAAAGACAACAGAAAATAATTTACAAAACCATATTTATACAAGCAAAGCTGTTCTGTGGCTGTGTTAAAAAATTCAGTACTTTTTTCAGTAAGTTTTCATTTCAAAAATACCGCAGTACCCCCGCGACGCTTTTAGTACTTTTTTATTATTACATATTTGATATCTTGCGCTTTTCAACTATTAGTGCACTAGCAACACTAATTAGGCTTTAGCTCCGGTTAGCCAA
Organism: Sarcophaga rosellei; assembly: GCA_930367235.1. NCBI lineage: Eukaryota > Metazoa > Arthropoda > Insecta > Diptera > Sarcophagidae > Sarcophaga > Sarcophaga rosellei. The sequence continues at coordinate 57,332,094 of OV884019.1, read as the reverse complement.
ATGTCCACGGAACGTACATTCATTTTTAGAATACGAAAAGCAATGATAACGCTTGTCGAACCGTAATGTAATTTCGGTAAGCATTTGCATATGCTAAAAACGAACGTAATTACGTTCCATCGACGTTTGACTGGACGAGGCTTTTACGTTTCGAATCAGCTGATTTTGTCCTGTATATGTATTATGCTGATATACTAGACGTGAGCCCACGATTCAAACCCCATGGCAGACATCTCCAACAAAACGAAATATGAAAAAATATTTTTCCAGCGACTTCATTTCTGGCAAACACTCTGATAGTAAATAAAATTGCAACTACAAAGTTACTCAAAAATCTTTCATTCGGAATGGGCTTTAAACAGTAGGTCCCACCATTAGTATATAAAATTAACACACACAAAGCAAGTGGTGTAAGAAGTTAGGTCATAATCCTCATTGAAGGGTTATATATCTTTTACAAAAGTACAATTTGATGCAAAAGAGTACTTTTTCAATAATAGTTCAGTACCATTTCAAAATTTCAGTTTTAAAATGCTGATGTAATATTAGAGTACTTTTTCAATAATAGTTCAGTACCATTTCAAAATTTAAGTTTTACAACACTGATGTAATATTAGAACCCGTCTTTGATATCTTGTTCTCAGCATGTTTATTAACAATACACTGCTTGTTCTCTATTTAACCTCTTTCATAAAAGAAAATAAATTTTTTTTTTATACAAATTTTTTTTTAATACAAATGCTCTAATTAATGCTTCTTATAAAATTTACAGTTTTCTTCCTAAAAACATTATCATTAATTTAATTTTAACATCAAATGGCAACATATTGTACAGGTTTAGTCCTTTATAAAATAGCGACTTTTGCTTTGCAGTGGTGTTAGCTTGTTGAATCCTGAAGTCCATAACGTTCCTTAAACTGTATGGTTGAACCTCCCCAACGTATCGTAGTTGTTCTGTTAGATATTCTGGTGCATCACCTATTTTCATTTTTCGAATAAAGTATATAGTGTTAACTTGTAGTCTTTCCTTTATATTTAACCATTTCAAAGTATCTAGCATTCTCCTTGTTGATGTTAATCTATTTACTGTATTTTAAGTATTGCACGCATTGCCTTATTTTGTAACTTCTGTAGTCATATTATTTGTTGATCTGAACAGCAAGTATGTAATATTGTTGATCCAAATTCGAAGTGTGGTTTAATTATTGTATTGTAAATATTTATTGATGTAATAATTGACATTTTATTTCTTATGCGTTTGAAAAATCCGATTTTTTCCGTATTTTTCCATCGACTTACGATATAATTTACAGCCGTTTCACATGTAAACTTCCTTCTGAAATCTGACTGATATTTTGACAATAACTTGTTTTCCTCCATGTATTTTTCCAACTGTTGCTTAACCACAGTTTCTAGAACTTTTTCAAATGTTTTCAGTGAGTTAATCGGACGAAATTCTTCACATTTATTAGTATTTTTAATTTTTTCAATTGGTGTTACCAATGGCTCTTTCCAATTATCGGGAAAAAAACCCCGTTTCCAGCGATTTATTTATAATTTTAAGCAAGATGTTACCTACTAAATCCTAGTTATACAATATTAAATTGCTCGATATTCTCCTATAATCGTTTTTCTTTTTAATAGTTTTACATATATTTCTAAATTCTAGTAATGAAATTGCACTGAATTTAAATCTACAGTCTATCACAGGTATTTAGTTCTTATATTGCACGTCCTCTATGGAGCATCTTATTTCCTTAATACTATTTACGAAGTAGTCATTAAAATTTTCAGCTATTTCAGAATTAATATTACATTCTATATTATTAAATATCACAGATTTTATCACATTTTTGGGAGTTTTTAGGACTAGTTCTTTTATTTTATACCACATTTCCTTTTTGTTGCTGGTATTCGTAATCTTATTGTTTATAAACTTATTTTTTTCATTACCAATTTTCACTTTATATAAATTTCTTATGAATTTGTAATTATTCCACTCCGATGCTGTATTTTCAAATAAAGCCTTTTGATATTTTATAATTTTTTCTTTTTTCAATATTCTAAGTTCGTTGCTAAACCATTTATTATTATTGATTTCGCGCACTTTTCTCTTCGCTACAAATTTCTCAATTGTTTGTTCAAAACAAGTATCAAGATTATAAACGTATTCATTTATGTTATCTAGTTCATTAAATTCTATTATTGCATTTAGTTCATTATTAAATCTGTCTTTATTGTAATTGAATATCTCTATTTCCATGTTCCGTATCTTCTGATCGTTTCCATTCTCGATAATAATATCTATACATTCGTGATCTGATATTTTATTGTTTATATTATTTCTTGCCGACACCATTTCATTATTTGTGGTTATATAGTCTATTAATGTTTTAGAATCTTTCGTTATTCTCGTATATTCCTTCATTATCTGTTTTAGCCCGTTATCATTCAATATGCTTTCCACTTTACCTTTATAAAAATCTGATTACCAATCTATGTTGAAGTCTCCTGCTATTATAATGTCATTACTTTTCTCGCACAAGTCCTCCAAAAACTGTTGTAGATCTTCACAGAATTCCGCTTTGCTGTAGCTTGGTGATCTATATATTATAACTATTATAAATGATTAGCTTTCACATTTCGCCAAATAAGCGCTAATCCAGTGTTTGGAGTCCTTTACGTTTTCCTTAATTCTATTAAATTTCCATTGTTTTTTAAAATACAATGTTACTCCTTCTGTTCTGGGTATTGATCGTAAAGACCCAATTCTGTCTCACAGTCATCTATTTTTTCCGTTATGTGCGTTTCGGAGAGCATTATAAAATCTGGTTTAATATTTTCGGCAATTATTTCCAGTTGAGTAAAATTATTCAAAAGTCCTTGTATATTTGTATAAATTCTATGAATTTTCTTTGATTGTTAAATAGCTAATACAATTCTTCTTTTTCTTACCATAAGTCTGTTTTAATAAACCGAACATTCTCCATTAAATGTGGCATGATCTTCGTCCAGCCCTAGATTAAGTCTTCTATTTTCTTTTATACAATTGATGCATTTTTTCACTATTTCCTTTTTACATTCTCTGCTTTTGTGATTTCCATGGCATTTATAACAGGTATCCTCATTTTTACACTCACTAGTATGTTCATAACTGAAAGAGTACTTTTTTGCAGCAAATGGTACTTTTGTAAAAAAAATTTTATTTCTACTTAATACACATACGGAATGGAATAGAAAAACTAACGACTTATACATGTTAATAATCTACAAGACAAAAACAGTTGGTTCGATACGTAAAAGCCCCGTCTAGTCCATTGTCGACGGAACGTAACGGAATGTACGTTCATTTAAATACTTTCCGAAATTACATTACAATTCGGCATGCGTTCTCATTGATTTTCTTGGTCTAAAAACGAACGTACGTTGTATGGACGTTGGGCTAACCGGCGGTAAAGACTAATTCCACATTTAGCATTATGTTGCACATGTTGCTAACCCATTAATAGTTGAAAAGCGCGAATCATAATATATGTAATATAAAAAAGTACTGAAAGTGTAGCGGTGGTACTGCGGTATTTTTGAAATAAAAAAGTACTAAAGTACTCAATTTTTCAACACTGGTTCATATACATACGTTATCATAAGTGTATCTTATTTTTTCCTTGCAGCTCTCCTTTGCTTTTTATTTATTTTAAATAAACTGAAAATGTAAACCTTTGTATGGATATACAGAATATACACATTTACAATACAACTATGCAAACGAATGTAGGGCAAAGCATATTTATTTTGTTGTTGATATGTTAATATGTAAATCTACATCGAATATATACCGTGGTGGTCATATAATTAAAACATTTTTTGATCTGATTTTGTGAAGAGCTGATTAGAGGAACAAAATATAAATCCCCTGATCTCAATCCAATTGAGAACTTGTGGAGTGAAGTTGAAAAGAGGATGGAAGGCAAAAATCCCAAAAATGCTGATGAATTGTGGCAAAACATTGAAATCTGTTGGAGGCTATTCCTCAATCTTTCTGTAAGCATTTAGTTTAGAGTTTGCATACAGATTTGCTAATGTTATTAAAAACAAAGGTTACCCCACGAAATATTGATCGCAAGTACAAAAAAACAAATATTGTAATTAAAATTAAAATAGTAAAAGGTTTAATTATATGACCAATCCAATAAAATATTTTTTAATATTTTTTCTTTACAGAATTTAAAATTATATATTTAATAAGTGTGCTGGAAACTGTTTAAGTTTTAGATTTAAGACGTGGAAAAATAATTTTGTTATCTTTTTTAATTTCCAAAATAAAACGAATAATTTACTATGTTACGAATGTTTTAATTATATGACCACCAGTGTTGCCGTTTTTGGTTATTTCTAACCAAAATTGGTTATTTTTTGATCAATGTGTAGATGTGTAGATTTTTTTGGTTTTGGTTATTTTTTTCTTATAAAAAAGCTGTTGTTTTGTTTGTTAAAATGAATTAATTAGTAAGACTAAAGTTTTATTTTGCAATTTTTTGTTTCTTTTTGTATTAATTATTATTTAAATTTGAAAAAAATTAAATAAAAGTCTGCGAATTTAATTTTGGTTATATTTTTTCTTATTTGGTGATTTTTTTCACAAATGTTGGTTACAAAATTTATTTTTTCGTGGCAGCACTGATGACCACCACTGTATATATGTATGTGTTTTTTTATAATCTAACATGTACATAAAAATACAGATAAATTATTTTTCACCTATATTAAAAAATTCTAAATAACTTTTTCTTTTAGAAATAAGTTTACAGAATAATAATTTTTATGGGTATTTATTTATTTTTATTATTATTTTCAACTTTATAAAAAGTATACTAAAGTTGAATTAATTCTGATATTACAAAAAATACTTCAGCTAAAATTTAATTTTTTTACATTAATTTTAATTTAACACATGTAAATAAATATTTAAGCCCTAATTATGCTACCGTAACGGAATTCAACAGTAACGTAATGTAACGTGGACGGAACGAAAAAATGTAAGTGCAATTATAGATCGTAAAAACGTGTCATATGTTTTTATGTAAACAAAACAATAAAAGAAATAAACAAAAACAAATAAGGAAATAAAAATTGCAAAAACTAAAAGACTAAAATTCAGATATGGATATAAATAGAAGTCATGTTTTCGAGTTTGAGTTTTTATTTTATTATTTTTACTATTGTTTTTTAAACATATTAGCCAGAACACAATCTTGGGCATTTAGATGGTAAATTTATACCATTGTAAATATTTGCCGTTAATTGTGAACAGTTTTTTTGTTTAACTTTGCAACACTTATTGCGAACTTCTCAACACACAGCTGACTAATAATTTATTATTTTATTTATTTATATTTATAATTTTATTTATTTTGTCCTCTGTCCATTTTATTTTTTTATTTTATTTTGTTAGTGTATGGTAAAAGAAATACCCAACATTTGCAAATGCCATGATGCCAGACTATTTGCCCAAGATTGTGAACTCCGCTATTTAATATTAATTCCAAGTTTTAAAAACTTTGTTTTCACTCCTTTTATCACTTTCAATATGGCGTCTTTTGTTTTTCTTTAATTCAGCTGTTAACCAGTGTTATCACTACAAAGTTTTTAGATTAATTTCAACCATTTTATATTTATTTAAAGGTACTTATTAAAAGTTTTATGGTCTGTAAGCCAAACTATTTCACTTTCACTCAAACAAAAACACAAAATTAAGTGCTTTTGATCGTATTTTCCTTATAAATAGACAAGCAAGTGAAATCGTTTATCCTACAGAAAAAGGTCAGGTATTTCGAAAACCGAATTTCTACGAATGTTAAAACGTTTTTATCTTTTCTAGTAAGAGTAAAATGCAAACTGAAATGTTTTTCGAACGCTTTAGTTAGTTAAAAATCGAAAACTATATATTCCTAATTTAAAAGAAAACTAAACACTGCCTACATAATGTAATAGTAAAATAGTGATTATTTTTATTTTAATTATAAAAGTTAATAATGAAATAAATTATAATTTGGTTTTTTAAAATATGTGAAGTTTTATTTAAAGAGAATTTCATATACAGAAAAACATAACATACGTACAAAATGTAAATTCTGTTTATAATTTCAACTTTCAGTTTTGGTGCTTATTAATAGTGACATGTTGTTAACACTGCTAAACAGATGTCACGTAAAAATGTAAGAAAATTCTATTTTTTACAGATTCTTACGTTCCGGTTACGTTAGATTACATTTCTAGAACCACTCCTATTGCTTTATACATAACAAAAACGATCAGCTGTTTCTTACTGTTGCGGTTACATTCCGTTACGGATGCATAACTGGGGCTTTACGCAACTTTGTTTTTCAAACCCAAATGCATCAAGCATACTCATTTCTTTTAAATGACTTTCCAAATCTTTCCTTTTTTGTAACTTGAGTAAAATGAAATTGAATTAAATAAAATTATTTTATGATAGATTTTGAAACTTCAATGCTTTTTATTTCGTGAACTGGAAGCGGTTTTTACTTTTGGTGCGTGTGATTTCTCCCCACAAAGATTATGGGCCCAGGATTTTTGTTAGCCTAATAAAGATTGTTGAGAGGTTAAGTACAGAACCTAACACTTACACTGCGCTAGAATTTTACATTTTTTTTTGTGACAAGCAGGGCACCTGGCGGGTTAACCTAATTCGGGTACGCTGAATCCAGTGGTGCTAACCACTTTTTTAGGTTAGCTCGTGTTTTCGAAATATACCGTTATTTCGAAAATGGAGGAGGTTGCGCAACATATATTCGCGTAACTCAAAAATGGTTTAGTTTATTATAATAAACTAAAAAAACCGAAATTCCGCAATGAAATTTTCTTTAAGTAATGTTAAACTTTTTCCAATATGCGCAGTCGTTGTAAAAACATAATTTTTTTTTACCAAAAAAATATTTTTTTTTACCAAAAAAATATTTTTTTTTTTTTTAAAAAATAAATGAAAGCTCAGCTGCGTTTTCCATTTTTTATGCCTTTTTAAAAAGGAAATTTTCGAAATTTTGCTAAAAAAATATTTTTTTTGGAAAAAAAAAGAAATTAAGTTTTTATATAATTTATTTTATAATTTATTGTGAAATACAAATTTCACAACAATGGCAAAAGTTATATTAATTGTTTTTAAAAACTTGAATTAGCCTTGCAAAAGAATTGTATCGAAATGAAACGTGTGTTGAAATTGAAGCCCTAAATTGCATTACATTGCTTTTTAATTGTATTTCGGACGGAAATTGATTCCACGAACGGATAGCGTTTATGTAAAAGTGCCCTTCAGGCACCAGTTTCCGATACCTTATGGTATTTATTCTGCCGAGTCTGCTGGATCTGGAAAATTGTAGTCTATTATATAGATAACTTGGTTCCCTAAGGAAGATAATTTTGTGCAGTAAAATCAGCATGCGATATGTCTAGTAGTTTTCCAGTGACATGTTGTAGATCTTGTAAGAAAAATGCAAAATTCTACTATGTCTATAGCGTCCAAAAATGTATATGGCTATATTTTTGTTAATAACGTTAAGTTTATTTTTTTCTGTCAGAGTCCAGACCCGCAAAGAGTTCACATCCATACAAAAGAGTAGGTATTATAATAGCTTTCGATTTACTCGCTTTGAAACAAAGACGTTTTACCGTAGCCCATTTAAAAATATTGTCCAGAACCTGGTTCAGTCATAAGATACAATTATTGAAGTCAGTTTTAAAACAGCTTATATAAATTTGAACGTCATCGGCGTAGATTTGTATTCCGCGGTGGTCAAATCGAGAAGGTAGGTTATTTGAGTATATTATGAGAGCCAAGAATTGAACCCTGTGGTACACCTTTTCGTAGAGAGAAGCTAATCGACTTTTCATCACTGGTTATCCTTAATGTTTTTTAAGGAGATCAAAAATAAATTAAATAATTTAAAATTTTGAGACACTGTAAAACCGCCAAGACCAAACCTTTCGAATTAAGTATCAACCGATCGAATTAGATGTTACAATTCAACTGTTTTATTATTTCATTTTTCCTTAATTCTATCTTATTCTATTTACTTAATCCTAACTGTATTATTGAATTCAGCAACTCCGTTGCTTATTTATTTATTTGTTTTTACTTATTATTTAATGACCTTGTATTCATGTGGTCATGAACCTTAACATTACTTAATACTAATATTAGGGTGATACTTATTTTCATTTATTAAATTCATTATATATTAATTCAATTATTTATTATTATTAATAATTAGTATAATAATATTATGTTAATTTTATTTATATGTTAATGAGTTAGTATTAAGTTATGGCGCAACATGCCGGCCCCATTGAAGGGCTGGGCTCCTTCAATCCATTGGAAGTGGAGCCAGTTTTTGGATTGGACGCTTATAGACGCCGTTGCGCGTTGCGACCTCCGCCACTCTGACCTTGCCGTCTTCTCCTTCTACGACCTTGACGACTCTCCCGGTCAGCCAATGTTGAGGCGGGCAATTGTCCTCGTGGATGATCACCACCTGGCCTAGCTTCAGGTTGGGCGATTCGCTGGTCCACTTGGCTTTGCCTTGCAGACCCAGGACGTAGTCTCGAGACCAAGCCTGCCAGAACGTCTGCTTGAGTCCGCAAAGTAGTCGCCTACGCTTCCATAATTTGGGTTCTTTGATTTTCCCGTCGCCTACGGATTCGAGCGGCAGCGAACGCAGACCCTCTCCTATCAGCAGATGACTTAGCGCCCCTCCGTCGTTGGGGTCTGGAGACAGCGGTGCAATGGGTCGACTGTTGAGCACCGCCTCTGTTTCTGCGAGCACCGTCTCCATTTCCTCTTGCGTCAGCGATGCGTTGCCTACTGCGCGCAGAAACAGGAACTTCGCCTGCTTGACGGCTGCTTCCCACAGTCCTCCGAAGTGCGGCGCCCGAGGTGGTATGAAGGTGAACTTCACCCCGGACGACGCTGCGTAAGATTCGAGGGCGGGTCGACTCCTGTCGAATGCTTGCTGCAGCTGCTTGAGGACGTTGCTGGCTCCCACGAAGTTCGTTCCGTTGTCGCATAGCAGCTCTTTCGGAAGACCTCTTCTGGCAGCGAACCTTTTAAAAGATAGAAGAAAAGAATCAGTGGATAAATCGGATACTAATTCTAAATGCACTGCCTTAGAAGTGAAACACACGAAGACCGCTATATACATTTTAAATGGTGGTCGACCTCGAATTCTCAAAGAGACATTAACGGGACCACAGAAGTCTACGCCGACAATAAGAAATGGTCGTGTAGCTCTCACTCTATTAGTGGGCAAGTTTCCCATTATTTGGGATTATTGGCTTATAGTGGAAACAATGTACACACTTGCGAACAATTCTGCTGCACTCTTTTTTAGCATTAATCAGCCAGATTCTCTCCCTAGCGAGAGCAATGAGTGCTTTTGTGCCAGCGTGGCAATTTTCGAAATGAAGATATCGCAAATAAAGTGTGACAGCCATTTTTCTTCGGTAACAACAGTGGGAATTTTGCATCATATGGCACCTACCCTTAGTAATGAAAATATTCTCCCTTCTTCAGTGAATGTGTGAATGAAAGGTGTAAGTCTCTGTATGTTCGATGGTAAGATCAGAGATTTCTGTAATTTAGAAATCTCCTCAGAAAAATTACCTTTCTGGATAGCCTCTACAAGGCGATAAAATGACCACTTCATTTCCGTTGCAGTAGGTATGATACTTTGATTTGACTTTCGTTTCTTCAGATTATCAATGAATCTGAGTACAAAACATGTTATATGACGAGTATTTTGATATCATCTCCAGTAGACAGTCAGACGTCCCCTCTACTGCAAGAAATACATTCACTTTCCTTGCTTCCAATAGTTTCTGGTTCTCTGTTAATTCAAAATGTTCATTAACAGGCCATTTGGAACTGTCGTTTAGTAGAAACGACGGTCCTTCAAACCATATTGAGTTTTTCAAGTCCTTTACATCGGATCCTCTTGACACAATGTCAGCTGGATTCTGCTTAGTGGGCACGTGGCGCCACGAAACTTGGTCCGACCACTCCTGAATCTCAGCGACTCTATTTGACACAAAAGTCGTCAAAGAGGATGGATGCGTTTTTATCCAATGCAGTACTATTTCGGAGTCTGTCCAGAAATAAACATCGTCTATTTTGAAATTCATCATGCGCTTAATTCTGTTCCATAACTTAGCTAGTAGGTGTGCGGCACATAGCTCAAGTCTAGGAAGTGATTTAGACTTGAGGGGAGCAACTTTGGACTTAGACGTAAGTAGTCTCGAGGCGATTGCGTTTGTCTCGGAGCTTCGAATGTATATGCAACACCCATATGCTCGAATTGAAGCGTCAGAAAATCCATGAATTTGAATTCTCGATGTAGACGTAGTATGGACGAATCTTGGGATGCTAATTGAATCAACTTCCATTAAATTAGATTTGAAGTTTTCCCATGAAGTATTTAACCCCAAGGGAATTGATTCATCCCAGTCAAGCTTTCCTGTCCTGAACTTATCTTCCACATGAAATTTAAATAAATCATTCTTCGGAGCCCAATGTATGCCCAATGCTTTCGCAGAGTCTGAATCGCTATGTATTAGTTTCTCTTTCTGTAGAGAATTCAGAAATTCAGGGTGGTTTGAAAACCACTTGGTGAGATTGAAACCAGCCGAAGCCAAAATTTCAGTCACTTGATTTCGAATTAAAATTAACTCTTCATAGCTCTCAGCTCCGGTAAGTAAATCCTCCACGTAGAAATCACTGCGAACAACTTTCGAACCAATAGGCAGAGCCTCTTTGTATATGTCGCTTAAGTGAATCAGACATCTAATGGCTAGAAATGGCGCTGAAGCTGTACCATAAGTGACAGTATTCAGCCGAAAATACCTCAACTCATCAGATGGATTCTCTCGCCAAAGGACCAATTGAAAATTTCTATCCTTGTCACCAATCATGACCTGACGATAAATTTTTTCAATATCTGCAGTGATTACATACTTGTGGAATCGAAAACGGATCAATGTAGAATACAACTCTTCTTGAACTGTAGGACCGACCATTAACAGTTCGTTAAGCGAAACAAGTGAAGAAGTTCTACATGAAGCATCAAATACTACCCGAAGTTTGGTAGTTGTACTCTGAGGTCGCAAAACACATTGATGTGGAATAAAATAGTGGGGAGTATCAGGAAATTTGTCCAAAAGTGACATGTGACTCAAGTTGAAGTACTCCCTCATGAAATCATGATACATCTGCCTCATAGTATCATCTTTGGAAAGTTTCCGTTCCAAAGAGAGAAATCGTCGCTTGGCAGTTTCCATAGATGGACACTTTGCAGTACCAGTAAAATTTCAGTAAAAATTGATTTTTACTGATTACTGAAATTTTACTGTTAATGCAATCTAAATTTGAATGAAATTTAAATAAAATTTAAATGAAAAAAAGTAAAATTTTACTGTTAATGCAATCTAAATGTAAATGACATTTAAATGAAATTTAAATGAAATTTAGATTGCATTACCAGTAAAATTTTACTGAATACTGAAATTTTTTTCAGTAATCAGTAAAAATCAATTTTTACTGAAATTTTACTGGTACTGCAAAGTGCCCATCTATGGCAGTTTCAAACGAAGATCCTAATAGTTTAGGATCAGACTTAAAAGGTAAAGAAATCTTAAATCTTCCCGATGCAAGACGTCTTACTGAAGTCTTGAATTCGTTCTCACATTTTTTATGCTCCTCAGAATAAATTTGAGTTGATTCGATTGGAAGTTCTTCTAACTCCCAGAATTTCCGGACGATGGAATCAACATTACTCTCGTCTTCGATTGAAGTATTTATATGAAATACCTTTGAATTAAAAGAGTCCTTTGACTGATTGTATCCTCCAGTAACAATCCAACCGAGCGAAGTCTTTTGAAGAACTGGAAGACTCGGGCCCAATCTGATTTGGCCAACACACATTAAGTCGAAGAAAGGACCTGCGCCAATTAACAAATCAATTTTTTGTGGCTTGTTAAAGCAAGGATCAGCTAATTCCACGTTTGACGGAATATTCAAACTAGCTATATTGACCCTACGATCGGGTTGTAAATTTGTAATTGATTTTAATACCCAAAACTTTGAAGTAAATTGGGTAGAGTTGACACTCGAAGTAACCGTTAAATTGACGCGAGATTTTGACAATGAATTTGTTTCACCAATGCCATTCAAATTCAATCTGCCTCCTTCTTTTTTCAAACGTAGTAGTTGCGCTAGTTCCTCGGTTATCAAATTAGGTTGAGAACCGGAATCTAAAAGAGCCCTGACTGGTATCAGTTGGCCAGAACTACTCCTTACTCTTACCACAGCCGTCGCTAGAATTATGCGCTCATCTGACGTCGAATAGTTCACAGATGCGTGAGAAGGCGAAGGCTGTTCAGAGTAGTTTATTGATGCGTTGTTCGAACTTGTATTATATCGGTGAAGTAATGTGTTATGTGCACCATTACATATCCGACACTTTGAAGATGAACACCTGGCAACTGTATGTCCCTTTTTCAAACAGTTTATACATGCTGGCACGGATTTGATGAAATCAAATCGTTTGGTCATAGGCTCAGCAGTAAAAGAAGGGCAATTGCTAATCATATGTTGCGTCGATTTGCAAAATAGGCATTTGTCAACAGATTGTTTTGTTTTCGTGCAATTTAGTGGTGTTTTATTCGTTCGAAAATTAAAATGTTCATTTCTAGGTTTGCTAACCCTCGACCTTGAACTAGAAGACTCATCAGCAGAAATATGCTGATATCGTTTGTTCAAGGCGGCTTCGCAATCTGACCACAATGGGAGCTTATCGAAATCAAGCTGTTCTTCCCACTTTGATTTGGTGATTGGGTCCACTTTCGACATCACTAAATGTATCAATATCGCATTAGTTACTTTCTTGTCATCACCAATTGATAACAATGAATCGTAGATGGCAGAAACAGTATCAATCATGCTTCGCAAAGCAACAGCCGAAGGCTTGGTAATTTCGGGCAAATCAAGAAGTTTTGCAATATTGTCGAAAAATATCAAGCATTTATTATCGTATACTTTTTTCAAGCTGGCTATTGCCTTGGGATAATTCTCCTCGGAGATCTGAAAGGCCTTCACTGTACCCAAAGCCGAATCGGACAAGCATGAGATTAGGTGGTTGAATTTCTCAATATCCGTTAAAGTCGGATCATTGTGAACCAAGTTCTCGAATAAGCTCATGAAGTTTTTATATTCAGCATATTTTCCACTGAATTTAGGGAGCTTCATATTCGGGAGTCTTGACTGGCGAGCTTGTACGCTGAATGAAGTTTCAGGCACATTCGATTGCCGACCCTTGGCCAACACGCTCATGAACAAACTTTTTGTGGTTACACACAGATTCTCAAGCTCGGCTCTATCGTCATTATCGGAATCCAAATTATCCACATCCGACTGGAGCTTCATGGCTTGGTCAATATGTGATCGTAAGATCTCCAATCGACATTCGAGTTCCATAGGATTGAACGAAATAGTTCTATCTATAACGGACTGTCGAATTCTGTCGATGTTAGTCATGACCTTCTCTTTTTTTGCGAGTAATTTCTCCAAATTTTCCACTCTGGAAGGAGAATCTTGGCGTTTAGAGCCTCTAGTAGTCATTGTGACTTCGACTACTTAAAATTCTTCAAAACAAAATTCAAAATTGACCAAGGTAAATTATTGGTCGAAGTATATTTGAATTTAGTAGTAGTCACGTATTCTGGACAATGGAATATAATCAAAGTATCGCGGTACGCAATATTTGACACTTCGGGTTCCAATTCACAACTGGCGTTAATCGAGCCAAGAATAATTTACTTGATCTCAAAAAGTAGAAATAAGAAATCTTTACACACAGCCTTCGGTAAAAAAAAAATATTTTAATTTACCAAGTAAAATCGCCTAATAATCGATTTGTAAACAATAAACAAAAATCAAATTCCAATATGAACACACAGCGTTATGAATAATAACAATAAAAAAATAATTCGATGACCGAAATTTGTGTGAACAATATTTATTGAAATTATTTGTTTTGAGTTTTGTTCTAGTGTGACCACTGTATACAGCTGTAATATGTAACTTATATACAAGCAGTATAGGAACGCGTGAAACGGAACACTGATCGAACGAAATTACGAAAAATAAAATAAAAGAGAAATGAACAAAAGCAACACAAGTAAATGTTCTCTCACGAACGAATTGTTAGTGTAATTTTCAAACAAATCAAATACTCGCGAATTTAGTTCACTACATAAGGGTGGGTTTTCTTTTCTCAATTTATAAATAATAATATGAAAATATTTTCGTATATTATAAATATGTATATTAAATAATAAGAAAATATATGTAATGTTTAAAATTTTAAAATGTGAAATATACTCTTGTGTTCTGCTGTTAAAGCGATTAGCAATTTTTCGTTTAATTTACAAAAAATCTCTTAAATTTGATCAAATTACAAATTTAAGGAAAGAGAAACACAATATATTTCACACTTTTTACCTCGAGAGAGTCTGAAGTACTCCCCTTATTTTTGTCCGACCGGCACAGGATGCAGTGACAACGAGGCATCTGTGCAAAATTCCTTTCCTGGAGTTGTAGGCTTTGGAGTCGTCCAACGATGTGATGTTTTTGGTTGTGTAGTATGATGATTTGTTCGGTGTATTCTTAATGTTGTATTTATGGCACTTGTGTGTTTGTATTTCTTTGTACATTGTGTTGATTCTTCTTCAATTCTATTTTTTTTCTTGTTCTATTTCTTTTTGTGTATGTTTGTATGTTCTCACAGCACTAATGTACCACTGTATCTATTGTTATTTTGTTATGTTTGTTTTGTATATATATATGTATATTTTTCTTTTTATGTTTCGTATTATTTGTTTTGATTCTTGTTATTTTTGTTTTTAATATTTTTTTTTTTTGCTTTGTTTCGTTTCACCACACACTTTGTTTTTATTTTTTTTGAGATTTTATATTATTTTTCTGCCACTAAAATATTTTTTGTATGTTTGTTCAATTTGTTATGTTTTATATTGTATTTGTGTATCGTTCACTTTGTTTTTTTTTTTTATTTTGTAGAAGAGATATTCTTAGTGTATAAATTAACTTTTTTCATAAAAGTTTACTTTATTAAATTTCTTTATTTTACAATTTTTATTATTTTATTACTAATGTTTCTTTTTCCAATAATAATTAAAGACTAAATTCTTTTCGCACTCCTTACTATGAGGATAGCTTACAAAAAACAGTTATCAAAAATTATCTCAATAAGTATAAAGCATAAGCATAATTATAACTTGAGAGATTCATATGAATCTCTTAAGAATTTTCTCTTGAGTAACAAAATATGTTGTAAAAAGTATTATAGCAAATAGTAACAGTTTCTTATTAATGATAATTATGACAAAAAGGATAAAAGGTATAAGCTAACAATATTAAATGCCTTAACTAGTATAAAGCAAAAGCATAATTATAACTTGAGAGATTCATATGAATCTCTTAAGAATTCTCTCTTGAGTAACAAAATATGTTATAAAAAGTATTATAGCAAATACTAACAGTTTCTTATTAATGATAATTATGACAAAAAGAATAAAAGGTATAAGCTAACAATATTAAATGCCTTAACTATCCCCTCCTTTGAAAACAGTCGTCCCCGGCTGTTACAAATTTTATAGCTTCTCTAAAAAAAATTATTAAATTTTTTCTTACATTTTTAAACATAAAAGGAATATTTCAACTGCTGAAATTACAGATTTTAATTTCAAATGCTTAAATTATTTTTTCTATTTCGCTTAAAATAATTTTTTACATTATAGGTAGTGCTGTCACATCATAAAATTTCTCTTTCTTTGCAACATTCAAAGAAGTTGTAATGCTTTTCTTAAAAAAAATATTTGTTTATTTAGGAAATAGAATATTTGTAAGAAGAAAAATAATATAATATGACAGCACTGATTAGTTTCAGTCGTTATAATAGTTTTGAATCCTTGAGTTTTAAATTCTGACGTTTTCTTAATTAATCTTTGCTTTTGAAATCTTGAATCTCAATTTCTATATTTAAAGTTTTATTATTAAAAGATAACGGATTTGATATAATTCTAAAAGTTAATTTTAACAGAATAATTAAGAGTTAGTTCTCATTATTTGTTTAGATTAAATGCAGTAGCGACATTTTAAAAATTCATTGAAATACATAATTTCAGCTCAAGTCTTTCATCGCAGGTTGTCCTTATGTACGGGTCGGTTGTCGATAAGAACATAACTTCCAAAGTCCTTTTGAATTGTCTTCTCTACATAAAGCTTACTAAATTTATTTCCAAGCCTCCTATTGCTCTTGACAAATACTTTATCACCAGGTAAAAAACTGTTCACTCTCCTATTTACGTTGTGATATCGTAAATCTTTCTCTTGTGCTATGGTCAATCTTCTCCTTATATCGGACCTTAACTCCTGAGAAATACTATGTAATATATCGATAGGACGTTTTTTTATGACAGAGTGTAGGGTGCTATTGTATTTGGAAACTGCTATAAGAATTAACTCCTTCGTGTCATCGTATTTCTCTTCCGCCTTAAGACATCTACAAATTTCAGCAAGGGTACTATGGAATCGTTCCACTTGACCATTACTAGAGCTATGAGCAGGTGGAACTAAGAATATTTTAACCCCGAATTGATTAGCGAGTAACGATTTGATTGTTTCTGAAGTGAAAGACTTTTCGTTGTCGCAAATAATTGTTTTCGCTTTTGGGAAAAAATTTAATATATTTATTAAAGGAATTTTAACGTCCATAATTGATCTTGAATCTATAGGAAATGCAAGCGCGAATTTACTAAATTTATCAATGCAAGTAATAAAATGAATTCCGTCAGTGGAAAAAATGTCGATATGCAACAACTCTCCAGGATCACTCGGAATGGGAGATTTACCTATTGGTGTCTTTTTTGGGTGCCTGTCATATTTTGTCTCTTTGCAAGTTCTACACCTTGAAATCACTTCCGCCAGTTTCCTACGAATTCCTGGAAAATAATATTCGCTCAATATCTGGTTGAAATTTTCCCGAATGTTCCTATGCGCCCTATTATGTTCATTACAAATAATTTCCTGTTGGTCATTTAAATCACGAATATCAATCACTATTTTAGGGCTATGGAGAAATTTAACAGAAGGAAAGATTTTTACAACCTCGTTTTGAATTTGGCCTAAAATATGATGATCGGAGTGAATACAATTTACCACTTGTGGATTTACTACTTTCTTTAATGCCTCAATCAAATCGGTTTTTCCCACAAATTGAATCAAATGTCTATTCTGTCTAGGAAATATGTTTTCCGATGTTATTTCCGGTTTAGAAGCTTCAACGAGAATTATCTGATTTTTAAAACAATTAACAGGGTTTACAACACTTTTTATGATTTCGGTTGAAGAAATTTCGCTGTGAACTGTTGAAATAATTGAAGATTCTGTAGCAGTTAAAGTACCAGAGCTATTACCATCTTTTTTACCGTGAACCGCTGTAATTATTGAAGATTCTGTGGCGGTTAAAGTACTAAAGCTGTTCTGATGTTTTCTGATGCTGTTTCCGTATCGGAACCTATTGTACCATTCATACTAGCCGAGTCACTTTCCATATGATTCATATACTGCCTAGAAAGGGCATCAGCAACAACGTTTTCTTTCCCTGGTTTATAAAAGAATTTCGGTGAAAACTCCTCCACAAAGGCTCTCCATCTTCTTATTTTTGTATTTGGGTTTTTTTCCGACAAAGAAAACGACATCCGTGATCCGTGTAAATATTAAGGTTTTTGACTCCGTAAAGGTAATTTCTTAATTTTTGTAAAGACCAAACGATAGCTAATAATTCACGCTCATTGGTAGCGTAGTTTTACTCCGTAGCAGATAAAGTCCGCGAAATCATCGTGATGGGTTTGCCGTTTTGTGAAAGTACGGCACCAATTGCGCTCGATGAGGCATCGGTAGTTAGTTCAAAAGGAATTTCAAAATTTGGGTGGAGTAGCAAAAGCCAATATCATTTTTATCTTTCGAAATGCATTTACTGCTTCCTTGTCTAGAACGATATTCAGATTTTTTGACCGCTTTGCCGAAATATGACCATTTTCACCACGTAAAAATTTTGTAAGAGGCTTTGTTATATCCGCATAATCCTTTACGAAACGACGATAGTAACCGGCTAGTCCTAAAAACGATCGTAAACTACGCAAAGTAGTTGGAATTTTATAATCGACAATATCTTTAATCTTTTCCGGACAAGTCTTAATACCACTTTCAGAAACTACAAAGCCTAGAAATTCTACCGATTTTCTGAAAAACTTAGATATCTCACGAGATACTCTCATATTAGCGCCATAGAGTTTTTTCAAAATTCTTTCTATGTCAGTAAGATGTTTTTCGGCAGAGGGTGAAAAAATAATAACGTCATCCATATAAACATGGCACGTTTTACCAATTTCTGACCGCAGGACATCGTCAATGGCGCGTTGGAAAATACTTGGTGCATTTTTAAGGCCAAAAGGTAGTCGGCAGAACTCAAACTTCCCATTATTAACACTAAACGCTGTCTTTTCCCTATCCTTTTCTGCCAACTTAATTTGGTGAAACCCTGATTTGAGGTCTAAAGTAGAAAAAAATGACGATTTACCTAAATTTGCTAAAATTGTTGCCGTGTCCGGGATGGGATAGCGATCACTTGTAGTTTTCGAGTTTAGCTTCCTAAAGTCGATCACAAGCCGCTTTTTTGGTTTTCCAAATTCATCGAACCCTTTTTTGTCCACAATCCATATAGGGTTATTATATGGCGATCGGGAGGGCCCAATTATTCCGTTTTTTAGCAATTCTGAAATTTCTCTATTCACAAACTCACTGAGAGCTAAAGGATATGGATACGCTCTCGAATATACCGGTTCTTCATCCTGTGTCCTTATTGTAGCTATGACATTGGTAACAAATGGAAGAGCTTCAACAGGGTCAGCAAAAACATGCTCATTATTTTTCAAAATTTCAGCAAATTTGTACTTTATGTCGATAGGAATGTCGTAGGTCTCAGAATCAACGAGCTTATTGACAGCTTGGGAATATAGATACGAAAGCTTTTCTTTTCCTTTTTCAATGTCTCAACATACCCTCCCGGCAATCTATTTGCGATTTCATCTCATTCAAAAAATCAAACCCTATGATACCATCAAATGTTCTCAAATCCGGCAACACAAAAAATGGTATAGTTTCCCCAAAGATATTAATTAAGCATTTCGAAATTATCCGAGTACAGCCATGAACTGATTTTACGATAAAAGGATTCTGAAGCGTTTTTACTGACTTTAAAAAAGGTAAATTTTTTATATAGTTCTTCGACGTTCCCGTATCAATGACTAATTTTAACGTCCTTCCTGCTAATGACCTTTCTATATAAGGGAGGAAGCACCTGCTTCTAAAAAATTAATATCATCTTCTACATTGCAAATATTCTCATTTTGAGGGGCATTATCGTGCAACATTTCTTTCCCACCGTCGCACAATGGGGTTTTTGATGCCTAAAATGGATATTAAATCGTGGGAGCTTTCCTGGTTGCTTTTTTTAACTTTTTTTGGTTTATTTCGCTTAAAGAAGATAAATCCATAATAAAAAAAAATCGTGACCTGAAGTGCATAAGGGCCTAACAACCAAAAAATTCAAAATTGATTTTTTGATTGATTCTGACGTATTGCATCAAAATATTTGTTCTGACAAAGTTTTATAATCCTACTGTTAAAGATTATCTAACAACCAGATAAAATTAGAATTGAACATAGAAACGTTAATACACATTAGAATAAATCATTTTGAGTATCAAACAAGTTTTCATTTCATTTTGAAGTTTTTGTTTCGGGCTTCTTGCGCTTCCTGAGTTAACTGTTAATTGGTATTAAAGAGTAGTTTATTACTTCTGGTCCGCGCCAGCATAGATGAAGAATTTTCTTTCCTTTACTCTTTAGGTTTTTGCTCCTTTCACTGTAATCCTCGAAATCAATTTCGATCTACCACGCTTACCACCAGATTGGCGCGGGAAACCTATTGACGAATCTAACCAGTACTTGTTGCCCTGAAGAAAACGCTCAGAAACTCTATAAGATGCATTCCAGCGATTCTTCAATTGGAAAATTAAATTTTTCAATGTATCGTTAAAAACTTTAATATTTTTTTATTGCTTGGGAATAAAAGTGTAAGCGTTTTTTTCTTTAAGAAATGCGATTTTCATTCAAGGTTTCAAATCCAAAACTTGCAACTAGTTCATAAAGTTCTCTTCGAGAAATAAAAATTGTATTCACGTTTGTAACTATGATTGAATAAATATGATCTTATAATTTTATACAAAAAATTTAATGGATAAAAATTATATAGGTGCAAAAATATATCTTCCTTTTTTTTAATCAGGTGCAAGAAAGTGCAAAAAAATTTTTTTCTATTATTTCACAGGGTATCTTAGATTTAAAAAAAGAAAATTTTTTTTGCTTGACTTTGCTTAACTCACAACTATTTTTCCATATATGCTACAAAATTAGCAAATTTATAGACCTTCAGAAAAATTTTTTTTAAAAATAACAAAACTACATAATCTTAAAAAACAACGAAGCAAATATAATCTCAATCGTCTGTTGTTGAAGCCTCCATATTTTTTTTAATACTTTTACTTAAAAACTTGCCGAGAACTAATTTTGAAAACACTGAAAATTTAGTTTTTTCACGAAAGATAAAAAAATATCAAAAAACTCGCACTTCAGAAAGGCATAGTAATGTAACGGTACTTGCTAGAGACACGTTTTTTTAAGAAAGGGATGCAGAATTTTGTGCACTTCCAGCTCATGTAAGAAAATATTTGGTACTCAAGAATTTCATTTTCCAATTAATATCCATTTTAGGCATCAAAAACCCCAATGTGCGTTGTCTAACTCGTGTTGAAACGAATTCCCATAAATATATTCCGGATCAGGATAGTACTGGCTTATCCTTTGTACTTTGGCAATATTTTGCCTGAAAGAATCCGCTGGCCGCTTGGAATATTTTTGTGCCTGACGATTGCTCATATCGACGTCCATGGGCTCTGGGTGTTGCGAGTAATTATATTCAAATTTTTGCATATTACCGTTATTTTTATGTACTGTAGGACGAAGCATATTTTGAGAAGGATATCTAGACCTGTTTGTGTTCCGGTTTAAGTTCTGAAAATGCTGTGGGGATTCGAATCTGTTGTTCATGTAAGGTTGATGTGGAATAAACGAATCTGGTCGGCTTTGTCCATACTGGTAATGGGAAAAATTAGGAAGTTGTTTAAATTGATGTTGTTGAAAGGGGGCTCGACTGATTAGTTGGTAATGTGGTGAATTTTGGAAGGTATTTTGAATTGAATGGTTCGCAAACGTAGAAGCAAAACTATGTCTTGTCTGATTGGTTTCCAGCTCCTGAGAAAGAGCAAGGGCAGAGGGCATATCAGTGAGTTTACATGAAAATAAAACATCGGACATTGGACGACGCAGCCCTGAAATAAAAACACGCCATGCATCATCTCTATATTTTCTATTCAAAGCTTCAATTAACGACGGGTTGCCTTCATTTACCATAATAACCTTATTAATGATAAGAGTTAATTTTTTTCCACTTCATCATAAAAATCAACAATTCTTTTCGAACCTTGTCTCAATGTTGAAAGCTCCTGTTCCAAAGTATATATTGAGCGCTTATCCCCATATGAAAAGTCTAACCGTGATATAATTGCCCTAAAATTTAGTACGGTGTTGTAGGAGCTAAGTACTGTATCGGCTGGGCCTACTACCTTATTCCGAATAATTGCCATCGCCTGATAGTATCTCGAACTCCCTTCAAATTTTTCGTAAAGTTTATGGGCAGTAATTGCTGCTTGCCACCAGGATACGTACTTAACCGCGTCCCCATTAAATTCCGGAATAGACTTAACAATGTCCAAAGATTCATTACACTCTATACCAGATCTAATTTCAATAGGCTTGTACTCTTCTACCTGAACTGGTGTTTCCAGTACAGCTAACCTTTGCGTCAAATCATTAATCTTGTCCTGAAATTTGTCCCGCACCTGGTCAGTCGCTTGCCTGATAGCAGTGTCAAGCATAACCTGTACAGCGTCCAGGTCCATTGCCGCTTTACTGGTGCTCGCTACAGAAATGCTAAGATTTTGTATTTCGTTTATAAGGTCGTCTACATTCATTAAATCTAATCAAATTTGTTCTTCCAGGATTTTTTTATTTTTATAAGGAATATTTAGTAATAAATTTTTTGGTAAATTTTTAATTTAATAGTTTCTGAATATGTTTCAACTATTACTTAACATATAATACTAAACACTAAACCAATAAACTAAATACTAATTAAATATAAATAAAGTAATAAGCTTCAGGACACTGCTACTTCAAAAGATCACCGTTAGATCGCCAGCTGGTTAGTATAAAGGTTATTTTCGAAAAGCTTTCCAACATCAATCGATAATTTAGTTCGTTTTAAGGTTAACGGCTTTTTTACAATTTTATTGCGTGAATATATTTTCATATGTCTCTTGTTCTTTTTTAACTTAAGGGTCCGTTAAAAAATTTTTTTGGGTTATATCACGTGGTTGTCATCAATTTTTTTTATTAAAACATGTGCTGGTTATAGTGTAGTTACACCGCCGTTCACCTACTATTACTTAAAGTGTGTGGACTGCTTTAATGTTTTAAACACTATTTGTCTCTGCACTTTCGACAAAAAAATTTCATTGTAAATTTTATTTTTTATAAAAATTTTTTTGGGGTTTTATAAATATTATTATATTTTTGTTTCAATGTCAGAATGACGAATTAGATTAAGATTCAATTAAATATTTTTTATTAAATTTATACTTGGTTTCCCTCGTGCCCCACGTTGGGCGCCAATTAACTTTTTTCATAAAAGTTTACTTTATTAAATTTCTTTATTTTACAATTTTTATTATTTTATTACTAATGTTTCTTTTTCCAATAATAATTAAAGACTAAATTCTTTTCGCACTCCTTACTATGAGGATAGCTTACAAAAAAACAGTTACCAAAAATTATCTCAATAAGTATAAAGCATAACCCTTTCGGTACTTCTTTTATGTTTTTGATTTTAAAAATATTTTTTTTTAATTTTATATATACTTAAGCCCACTTTATGAATAATCAAAAGTTATTTTTTAACATTTTGTTAGCAAAAGTGGTTTTTGAACATCATGCCATATGGCATATAATGTATTTAAAGGAAAAAAAACCAAAACTAAAATTTATAAGTTTTTAATTCAATTTTACAATTTGTTGTTTAAATAGATGCAAGAAAAGATAAACAATTCGAAATTACATGCGAGAATTTTTTTTATTGAATTAAGATTACTTTTGTTTGAAACTTAAACTTAAACTAACATTAAAACTATAAAATATATGAGTTCATTGTCACTATAACTATAAAAAAAACATAAATTCATAGCCAACTTCTGGTCCAAGAGTAGGTCTGCATCTGTATATGCCCCTGAAAAAAAGAAATAATATAAAACTAATTCAAATAAATCTATAACTTACCTCATTTTTCATGGTATAATCTAAAGCAATTTCTGGTGCCATTTGGAATGCAGAGATGAACGTTGCATTTTGCACACAAGTACCTGGAATATCCTTTGCATCCTGGTACTTTACATATACGTTTTACAGGTGTATACTCCGGCCAATGTTCAATACCATCGAAACGAATCGAACCTGAAGGAGCCCTTTCATATGAAAGTTTTGGTTTCGAAGTTGATGGAGTGTTAGAAAGGTCTAAGTCCTCAGATTGCTTGGGTCTTCCTCGTTTTCGAGAGAGACTTTGAACTGCTGACAATGCCAGCAATCCATCAGCTACATCATTCCGGAATGCTAATAAATCCATTTGATCTTTTTTTCTTATGTTATTACTATCGCAATCATTGCGATATTCTAACCAAGAGTTGCACACTGCTAAGTCGAGAAAATGGTCGAAAACTCTGAGTGTCCACTTTTTTGTCCGGATAGAAATTCGGTATAAAGATAGCAAAAAGTCCATCTTGTCGACTCCTCCCATATATTTATTATATACAGCTATAACGTTAGGTTGTGTTACAACGATCTTCTTCTTTTGCTCAGAACAAAATCTGGTGACCTCTTTTGTGTCTTTATTACCATAAATGGACGAAGCCAATTGAACACAGCCCCCATCTAGCCATTTCAAAAGGATAATGTTTTGGTTCCTTTCAATGCAATAGTCATAGCTACCTCTTCCTAACTTTTTTAAATCCCTTTCTGTTTTAAGGGGAGCTTTTCCAGTTCTGTTTCCTCGTATGGTGCCTGTTGCCCATATTCCCTTTTCTCGCAAATATATTAATAAATTTATAGTGGTGAAATAGTTATCAAAAAATAGCTTGTGGTTTTTATTTTCCGGAATAGTTTTACATAGATGAATGACAATATCCGAACAAAAACCTAAATTGGATTCTCCAACAATAGTGTTTTTTCCTTGGTATATTTCCAGATCATAGACAATTCCATTTGAGCTACATAGGCAAAATACTTTTATTCCCCATTTAATAGGCTTTTTAGGCATATACTGCTTCAACCCAGTTTTTGATTTGCACGGAATCATCATTTCATCACAGCAGCAGTTTTCATCCTTTGGAATATCATAAGTTCTTTTCAAGAATGTATTTATAAGTGGACGAACTTTAAAAAGTTTGTCGGTTGAGTTCTCCCCTACGCTAAATTTTAGACTAGTGCGTATTAAATGAAACCTATTTTTTGTCATGTGTTTACGAAAGGCTGGTATTTCAGTAGCACTAGTCCAGTACATTGCTAATCGAGGATATCCGATTGTTCCAATAATAATTTCTAATCCCATTAATGTCAGAATCTCTTCTTTTCCAACATTAACAGCAGTTCCACTATTCATAAGTGAGGCTTGATTTGTTGCCAGAACAATTGCAATTGTGTCAATGAAATCATATGGAAAATACTTTAAAAAATATGAAACAGGAGTTTTTACATCTTGTTTTGGATAACTTTCAGAAAATCCTGAGATTGGAATATTCCATTCTCTCTTTGCCCATCGATATGTAAGAATTTTTTGAAATGGTGTATCTGAAGCATCATCCAAATCCATCAAATCATCTAAATTTTTCTCAAATTGATCAGTATTCCCATCCGGATTAGTTAACTCCTCGATTAAAAAGGCATTGTTATTATTATCATTTAAAGTTTCCAATAGTGACCCCAAAACACAATTTTCTTCTTCTTCCTCATCGCCATAATCAGATACATCTGAGTTGTCAAAACTAATTAAAATATTTTCAATTTCTTCGGTGTTTAGTTTATTAGGCATTGTCTTAGTTCTTGTCACTATGCACTTATACAACAAAGTAAAAAATTTCCCTTTGGAAAAATCTATGCCATATGGCATAGTATGAAATATAAAAAATAGGGCAGCTCTATTGAACTATGTTTCGGATCTAATTTTTTTTTTAATTACTAAGGCAATGATTATCTACTAAATTAATTATATAAAGTTAACAAATAAATAATTTTTTTTAATAAAATATATAAAAGTATAAAATGGTATTTTTTTTGCAAATTGTGAATCTCACGAGGGACGCTCACTCTCTGAAACATAACAATGTGTAGGGTCCACCAATAAATTTTATTTTTAGAAAAGACTTCAAAGAAAAATATAGAATTTAAAAAAAAAAATGTACCCATAAGTATTTTGCCTTAAAACGGTCTTAAAAAACTGGCTATGCCATATGGCATAGAAAAACCGAAAGGGATAAGCATAATTATAACTTGAGAGATTCATATGAATCTCTTAAGAATTCTCTCTTGAGTAACAAAATATGTTGTAAAAAGTATTATAGCAAATAGTAACAGTTTCTTATTAATGATAATTATGACAAAAAGAATAAAAGGTATAAGCTAACAATATTAAATGCCTTAACTAGTATAAAGCAAAAGCATTATTATAACTTGAGAGATTCATATGAATCTCTTAAGAATTCTCTCTTGAGTAACAAAATATGTTATAAAAAGTATTATAGCAAATACTAACAGTTTCTTATTAATGATAATTATGACAAAAAGAATAAAAGGTATAAGCTAACAATATTAAATGCCTTAACTTATATATGTATTAATTTAATATTTAAAAAACCAAGTATATTTTGTGGTTTTATATATTAATTGTAAATCTTAATTAAATTATAAGGTTTTTTATGAACGTTAGTACACTTTTTTCCTTTTTAATTTTAAGGAATGTATAAAAATTATAACACTCGCGTAACTTTTAATTAACTTATAAAAGCTTCACGCGGATTTGGTCTTTTTTTACGTCTATTTTAATGTAATTAAAAAACAACACTTTTATTATTGTTATTTCTTTTTAATGTAAATTTTTCACAATGTCCCTGCTCGGGCGCCAAAATGTTTATCCTTAATGTTTTTTAAGGAGATCAAAAATAATTTATAATTTAAAATTTTTAGACACTGTAAAACCGCCAAGACCAAACCTTTCGAATTAAGTATCTACCGATCGAATTAGATGTTACAATTCAACTGTTTTATTATTTCATTTTTCCTTAATTCTATCTTATTCTATTTACTTAATCCTAACTGTATTATTGAATTCAGCAACTCCGTTGCTTATTTATTTATTTGTTTTTACTTATTATTTAATGACCTTGTATTCATGTGGTCATGAACCTTAACATTACTTAATACTAATATTAGGGTGATACTTATTTTCATTTATTAAATTCATTATATATTAATTCAATTATTTATTATTATTAATAATTAGTATAATAATATTATGTTAATTTTATTTATATGTTAATGAGTTAGTATTAAGTTATGGCGCAACAATCACCATGACGTACTGTCTGACTTCTCTTACATAGATATGTACATAATAGTTTTACAGCTAATGATGCAAAATTAAAAGTATTTTTCATGACAAAGAATGTCATGAACCACTGTAACGAATGCTTTAGAATGATCTAGAAGTACAACAAATGCACCATGTTCTGGTCCATTTTTGACCGTAACTCCTCCACCAGAGCAGTAACGCAGCTGTGTTTTGGTCTAAAACCAGACTGTTAGTCAGTAATGAATTGTCATACAAATATTTGCCGATTTGTTCACCTACTAAACGTTCAAAAGCCTTGGGCAGGTAATGTAGAATCCCAATTGGTGTATAATTTCCATCAGGTTTGGGTAAGGGAATAATTTTCGCATGATTGAAGGAAATTCTGATGTCGTTAGAATAGTATTAAATAAATGCATTATATGTATATATAATAATGTAGTCCAGTATAATTTTTAGGAATTTATCTATTATTATTATCCAAATCGCGGAAAATTATTTCTTCCCCTTCGAACATATTTTAAAGTCATTAGAAATTAAAATTAAATCAAGTCTGAAGAAAACCACTGCAGAAAGTTGGTCATATAATAGCACACTAGAACGATTGTTAATAAAGAAAAGATCAAGTAGCGTAGCCAAGGAAGGTGTAAAATGGGTGAGCATTTATAAACCCCAAACCTATAGCAGTCAAGAACAACATTAATCTGTTATCTACTAAAATATTTGCATTAAAGTCACCGGCTACAATGATGTCAGAGTAACCAAGGCAAAGATTAGATAATTCGTCGATCAGTGGTCCAACGTCGATGACCACAATATCTAGTAACAGCTTTCTTCCATAGTTAACTACCTCCAAAAAATATGTATTCAATATCTGAAGTATTGGTATTATTATCTGAACTTCCACATTGAGTGTGTGATTTTACATAAATTTCCACACCACCACCGTGGGAAAGTCTGTCAGAATGGTAAAGATAATATCCATTCAGTCAATGTATGCTATCGGGCGAACTATAGTTAAAACAAGTCTCTGAAATACATATAACATATAGTTTTGAGTTCTCAAGTGTATATTGGAATTCGTCGATTTTATTATTGAGGCTTTGGGCATTCAAATGGCATATATTAAGACGTGTTGTCTGAAGATGGAGAGATTATCATGGGAACTAA
This sequence comes from Sarcophaga rosellei, assembly GCA_930367235.1. Classification (NCBI taxonomy): domain Eukaryota; kingdom Metazoa; phylum Arthropoda; class Insecta; order Diptera; family Sarcophagidae; genus Sarcophaga; species Sarcophaga rosellei. The sequence goes on along the minus strand of OV884019.1, from coordinate 57,303,928 downwards.
CTCCCTCCCGATCATCAGTATGAGAAATAACTTTACCGTCAAAAAATGAAAAAGCAATGTAAGCAATTTTATACAGATAATTTTACAACAGATAACCACACACACTAACAAACAATCGAAGGCTAAATAAAAAAATTAGAATTATCAATAATACAATTAAATGTAGTAACGAAAATGTGAATAATCAAAATAACGAAAAATAAAATTAAAATCAAGATAAAAATATAAATAATATAATTTAAAACATTAAAAAGTAACAAAATTTAAAATTAAAGAATATTTACGATAATATTTATTATATCTGTTCTTGTGCATTATATCCATAACGAAAAATATTTTAATTGGCAACTTCTTCTTCTTCTACTTCGCCTTTTTTTATGATATTCCCCAATGAACGTAATTTTCGAGGAGTTATCTTGGACACACGTCCACAATTTTTGTAATTGCGGATTACGGAATTATTTATTTTAAAAAATTGAATAACATATTGGACGCCAATGCATTTGAGATGAAATCTCTCCATAACTTCTCCCAATTTTCCACTTAGCGACAGAAAGTGTATTGGCTATAATGAAAATGCGGTTAAGAAATGAACCCCAAACAACTGTTGGCTAATTAAAGGAAAAAATTTGTGAAATATGGAATTCTATCACACCAAATGAATGTAAAACATTAATAAATTCAATGAATCAAAGAATAAAGGCAGTTATTAATGCAAAAGGTGATGTTACCCAGTTCTAAATTATGCTATTAATGCCGTACGAAACTATTGCGGTCAATATTTAAAATATTTACTTTTAAGTACCTGAATACTTTTTTATTTTTTTAGAACGAATGCATTTTACAATAAAAGTTTTGGTTAATTTTGAAACATAATAAAATTATCTTTAAAATAAATGTTGTTTGATTCAATTTGGACAATTTTTGTTGGAGTTGGAGCGATTTAAAACTCAAATTTCAATATTTCAGTAAGTGGTACGAACCTTTAATGGTTAGCATAGGATGAGTTTGTTGGCTTATTAGACGAAAGGCCCGAGTTCGAATCCCAGGTCAGACATCAAAACGAAAATATTTCTTCAGCGACTTCCTCTCAGCAGATTTCTGGCAAAAACTCTGAGAGTAAAAATTGCCATGAGAAGCTTCTCAAAAAATCTGTCGTTCGGAGTCGACTTTAAACTGTAGGTCCCGTTACTCATGTATAAAATTAACGCACACAACATTAGTGGTGTTGAGAAGCTAATCCGTAATCCTGACTGAAGGGTTGTAATGGCCAATTATGTATGTATATAGGATGAGATTTACTTAAGAACTGCGTTTCACTCATACGGCGATTTGAATTTTATAATTATTGGTGGATCCGCCTTAGATTTTTTATTAGCAGAAGTTCTGCCCGGAGGATTTTTAATCTTTCTCACTCGGAAGGCTCCAATAATTTCTGGAGGGCGTATGACAATAGTCTCACATATTTTTGTATATAAGGTCTTCATTTTGCTTTTCCGGAACACGAATTATACTTACTTTATTAGCATTAACTGCATTGTCAAGTTTTCTGTTAAACACTTTTAGGTGGTCAATTTCTTGCTTTGTTTCATTGGGCAGATCATTGACCTTCTCCGTGTTATTATTTTTAATATCTCTAACGCAATATATGAAGAAGAATTAAGACAAGGCAACAAAAACAACATTCGGAGTAAAAAAGTATTTGCAGCAAATTCTAAACATTATTTTAAAAAGGCTAATAAACAACAACAGCAAAGATCATTTAATTTGCCCTGAAAATAATAAATATTAAAGGTCTGCACAAATGTATTTGACGTCAAAAAGGACATAAGATCTAGCATACATGTACACTTATCCGAAGTAACCGAAGAAGAAAAGTACTTTTTTTTTAGAACAACAAAATTATCGAATAACTTCTTGTTGTTATTTAAGCCCCCTTCACACTATCACACAAGTAATATGTAAAGTCTGATGAAAAAGTAAAATGAAATTCCATCCGTATTTCAAAAAAGAGAATAATAGTCGTATGATTATTTTTTCTGCGTTTACACGATTGGTATAAGACAATAATAAAGTAAGACGAAAACAGCTGTTAAAAAAAAACATAAACAAAGTGAAAAAAATTTGCTTAAAGTTTCTATTGAAATTAAAATGCCGGGAATGGCTACTACGGCGTAAAACTGCAGACAAATCAACAACTTTTTCTAAATTAAATTTTGAATATAATTCTAAAAATATTTTCACAAAATAGGAATACTTGTTTGCGCCAAAAATGTTTTTTGTTTTTTTTTGCACTGGTGTTTTACACTTTTTTGTTTTGTTTACATAAAAATACATCCCTGATCTAATGAAATTTTTTTGTTTTTTGAAACATTTCAAAAAATGAAGAGAGCCATACGACAGTCAAAATTTTCATCCGTATTTTCTCTCAATGTGTGATAGTTTCATTACATATTATGTTTAGACGATCCCATCCGTACTCTTCTACATAAAATTTTGACAGATCATATTACTTGTGTGATAGTGTAAAGGGGGCTTTAACTGCGTTCACTTCATACAAATATATGTTCAACTTTCTTTCTTACTCGAAAATACCGGCACCAAACATGTCGAGTACAATGAGTACCACCAAACTTCACGTAGTACTACAAATACCAATGAGTACTGCAAATACCAATGAATGCCAATGAAAGAGCATAAAGTTTTATTTTGCGCTAGCATTCGAAAATGAAATATAAACTTTTTTTTATAGTTCTGTTGATAAATAAATGTAAAATTTTGAGAGTGTTCACACATGCACATGCACATTTTTGAGAAATAAAATTTTTGTAAAAATCTCACAAGTGAAAGAGCATAAAGTAAATTGACGAATAGTCATTTAGAAATATTATTAAAAATAAAAAATTATGACAAAGAAATTAACGTTGATCAACTCATGGAATTTTTAGATTCGCAAATAACTGTTTTTCATTGTAAATGAAATATTTCACCAGGCAGAAAATAACATTATGGAAAAATTTATATGCATAATAATGTATGGAAATTTTGCGGTGACCAATTTGCGAAACGGAGGACCATAAAATATAACCCTTTGAAATATGCGGGTACCTGAAATATGTAATGATGACTCTTGCTCTTTATATGGAAAACACAAACAAAAACATTTAACAATATGAAAGGCAAGTGAAATAGCCTGTGTTACAGAAACATCACATAAATTGTATAAAGAAATGAGTCACACGTGACCCATGATCGTACGTACAATACGCTCCTGTCTGTAATATATGAGTCATTGGACATCGAAGTTGTTAAAGTAAACCGTTATGACAAAAACACAGGCACAAGTTTTCGAAGGCAAGAAATCTTATTTCTGGGAAGAGGTCTGCTCTTGGAACTAATGGAGCTACAATAAACAAAATAATGTTTTACACTCTAATATGAATAAAACAAAAATATACGGAGAAATAGAAAGAATAGAAAGTGATCTCTAGCTTTAAGTCCTTTGGACATGAATTTTTTTATTTAACGTTTAGAGTTTTTATGTTTTGTTTTCCTTTTAATCAATTCACAAATATTTAAGTTTTTAAAGTTCCTTCTATTCTATTATGAATATTCATTTCATACTTAACTTTATTTGTTACACTTATTACTTCTTACATACTTTTATCATTTTAAATGATCTCTGAAAATGTGAAATATAAACTATGTTTTTTTTACGTTTTAATAATTTTAAGTATTTTTTTTGTTATTTTAATTATTTTTAGTTCGTTGAAAATAAAGACTTTTTAAATCAAAAAGCAACAAAAAAATATTTTCCAAAAAAAATTTAACTATTTCTGATTTCTATTTTTTTATTTCAATGATTAATAAATAAATGTCTAACAAGTCGTTTATAAGTTTGTTCATACACGAAAGCATTTATATGTAAAAAAAACATCAGTTATGTGGTGTTTTATTCTGCGAGTATATGAAGTACCACATGAAGTGAACATAATTTTATGAGTACTTGTTTTTGCGGATATATTTTTCACTGAGTACTCTTTTTACGGACCATAAGCAGCTTCGGATAAATTCTTACTCGTATTTGTATTGCACACATTCCCTTCTCTTCACTGCTTGCGCTGTTAGAGAGAGAGTAAGTACTCTATTTATCCGACAGCGAGTTGCACATATGAAGCAAAAAAGTTATTCGTTGCAGACCTTTAATATCTAAGCATGTTCTTTTCAATGCGTGTGAAGATAGATTTAAAAATCTATCTCCCCAGACGCAAACCAAGTCAGTTAACAGAGCTCTTTTATGTTAAACAATTAATTTAAAGCTGGGAAAGAAAAACAGGAAAAGGATTTAAAGTCGTGGATAAAATAAGATAAAAAAGCAAAAGTTGAAAAGAACTACAATAAACAGATAATCACACATTTCCGAAAGCTAATGTAATTCGATAAATAAATCAATATATTGATAAATCAGGACTGAGTGAGCGGACAAAGTAAATTGTTTTTAAAGCATTTTACGGACCTTTAACTAAATCAATCGCCAGCACCCTTATCAGAGTGAGTTTTCACAGTAGATTTTGAAATTTTCCGGGATTTCAGATCTTAAAATCCTTCAGTGTCCTTTTGCGGGAAAACATGACAACCTGGGCGCACAAAGTAAATTGTTTCTAAAGCATTTTAATTCCCTTTAACTAAATCAATCGCCAGAACACTTAACACAGCAAGTTTGGATAGTAAATTTCATGATTATAAATTTGATTTAGTTGGCACAAAGAAGTAAAATAAGAAAAAGTTATGTAGTTTCAATTCTATGTTACAGAAACCAATTTTTTTTATTCATAATCACTTAAATCATATTTCTCACAAATATAATTTTTTAATAAAATATATACATATGTAATTCACATTCATTATTACTAATTATTATGTTAACACAAATTTTAGTACAAAATATGCAAGGTTGAAATGCGTTACTTGGTTGCGGCACAATGAAAACAACGGGGAAGCCCCAGTTTTAAAGGCACTACAATGTTCCGGTTGTTTAAATAAAAACAATTGATATACATACATACTTACTTTCCGTCAAAGTAACTAAAAGTAAACATAAAGCAAAATTAATTGAAGTCACCGTAGTGTAGTGTGTTGGCTTATTAGACGAAAGGCCACGGTTCAAACCCCAAGTCATACATCAAACCGATTTTTTTTCTTTTAATTTTTTCTAATACATATCAAATGTATAAAATTTATATTGATGTATATATATTTTTAAATTCATATGTTATTAATCATAACATAATCATCATTCATAAATCAAAATATTACAAATATTAGATATTAGAAATATTATATTTAATTAATTAATATATTATTATTATTAATATATAATATATTTAATATATTATTAATTTAAGATATTCGGCATTTTACGAGTCGGAGGTCGGCTTAATAAAGCAGATCTACCATATGACAGTCAACACCAAATTATTTCGCATAAAAGCCCTATCGCTTATAAAATTGCCCATGAATTACATTTAAAAATCTAAATGCAGGAATTACTCATCTTATTGCGGATATTGGATTGTGGGAGCTCGTGAATTGGTTTAAAGAGTTTGTGAGTTTGGGTGACCTACCCAAATTTAGAGTAAAGGCTTCGTACCCATTTTACCAAGTAGGCTGTGACTATGCTGGTCCTATATCGTAGAAATTACATAACGGTCGTAGAGCGCCAACTGCCAAGGCATATATAGCGGTCTTTATTTGTCTGGTCACAAAAGCAGTCCACTTAAGGCTCGTCACTGGTTTAACATTAGATGCCTTTCTACCAGCCCTCGATAGATTTGTTGCACGAAGAGGCTTGTGCGGTAAAGGTGTACAATGACACTTCATCCTACCTACTGGTCCTCATTTTGGAGGTGCTTGGGAATTAACGGTAAAGAGCATGAAGTATCATCTCCTTACACACAATTGGTCTCGCTACATTAAACTTTGAACAACTAACTACACTGTTAACCAAAATAGAAGCTATCCTTAACTCAAGACCATTAGTTCAAGCTGACTCAGATGACTTACCATATATTACACCAGTCCATTTCTTAATAGGCAGACCACTTAACGCATTGCCTGAAGCTGATGTCACGCATTTGAAGACTTCCTATCTTTCCAAATGGAACCATATCCAGCAATTTACACAATAATTTTGGTCACGTTGGTCAACGGATTATCTTTTATCCCTACAACCCATGGCAAAATGGTATTAATCATAACATAATCATCATTCATAAATCAAAATATTAAAAATATTAGATATTAGAAATATTATATTTAATTAATTAATATATTATTATTAATATATAATATATTTAATATATTATTAATTTAAGATATAGGTTTTTAGTTTCAAATTAAAGATTTTTGCACACAAATTAAATTTTTTTAAATCAAATTAAATTTTCTTCAAAACAAATTCAATTTTATTAGACTGATATTAAATTATTTTCAACACAACTTAAACTTTTTGTGTGTCATATTAAATATATTTAATTTTAAATTAATTTTTTTTAATTTTTAATTAACTTATTTTAACTTCAAATTCATTTTTAAGTTAACGCAAAATAGTTAAAAATATATAAATATATATATATAATCATAACATAATCATCATTCATAAATCAAAATATTACAAATATTAGATATTAGAAATATTATATTTAATTAATTAATATATTATTATTATTAATATATAATATATTTAATATATTATTAATTTAAGATATAGGTTTTTAGTCTCAAATTAAAGATTTTTGCACACAAATTAAATTTTTTTAAATCAAATTAAATTTTCTTCAAAACAAATTCAATTTTATTAGACTGAAATTAAATTATTTTCAACACAACTTAAACTTTTTGTGTGTCATATTAAATATATTTAATTTTAAATTAATTTTTTTTAATTTTTAATAAACTTATTTTAACTGCAAATTCATGTTTAAGTCAACGCAAAATAGTTAAAAATATATAAAACTTTTTATACCTTACATTAACATTATAAATAGTAATATAGTTATAAATTTAATATAAAATATTCATATAGTAATTATTACAATCAGACGGTATTACCGATTCGACGGAGTTTTTAATTACAGTTACCATGTCCATATTAATATCAGGATCAGCTAGGCCGTAATCCTGGCTGAAGGGTTGTAATGGCCAATTATGTATGTATCAGCTAGCAAATTGCGTGCACACAGTTTAGTTTTTGAGAATACTTTTTCTTTTGGGTTTATCATGGGGGAGTATGGAGGAAGAAAAACGCCCAAACTCGGCAATTTTATCTTTCACTATTTGTGTTGCTGAACTCATTACCAACAACATCAAAATGCGTTGGTAACATTGTTTGTAGGGTTAACGATTGAACCTTTTTTAAACATACTGATGAATGGCAAAAAATATTTAGTCACCTTTTAATTTTGTACAAAGATTAAGATATTCCCTCATTTAAAACAATAAAAAATTAATTTGAAATGATACAAATTGAAATTGAAAAGAAATAAATTTAAATATAAATGAAAAAAAATTAATTTCAAATGAAAAACAATGAATTTGTTAGAAATTAATTAATTTGTGTTAAAAATAATTTAATTTGTTTCGAATAAAATTTAATTTAATTTGAAAAACATTTAATATTAGTCGAAAAATCGTGAATTTGAGATTAAAAACCTATATATGATATGTAATAACAAAATGAAAGAAAAATACAATACATAACATAACTATATATTTTATAAAAAAGAAAAAAATCCTGCACAGGGATTGAACCCCGATGAGATTATTGTTAGGTGTTGTAAATACTAAACTTTTGAGTACATTTTTGAAAGATGAATTTGAAATTCAATTGCTTATTTTCAATCATGACCGATTTTTGTGTAATTGAAATACATAAAAAAAAATAAAATACTTTTGATGTCTGACCTGGGTTTTGAACCGTGGCCTTACGTCTAATAAGCTAACACACTACCTACTATACCACGGCGATCAATGGGCTGTACACCGTCTACAATGAAGTGTTTGACAAAAATCTAATCTCGTACTGCTCTTTTCCCACAAAAGGACACTTAGTGGGTTTTAAAATCAGCCTTGTTGTCCTGTTATCAGCCCATGTTGTCCTGATTTATCCCCATATTGGTTTATTTATTGGATTACATTAGCTTTTGGAAATGTGTGGTTATCTGTTTATTGTAGTTCTTATTACGCAATATTTTGTAACAGTGATTAACAATAGAACTTATTTTATCAACTTATGCTTTTTAGTATTATTTTATCCAGGAATTTAAATAATTCTTCCTGTTTTTCTTTCCGAAAGTTAAATTAGTTGTTTAATCTGTTAAGTGACTTGCTTTGCATCTGGGAAGACAGATTTTAAAATTTATTTAAAATAAATGCTCACTTCAAAGAATATTTTAACAAACATGGCATTGTTCATCAAACGACAGTGAGCTACTCTCCTCAACAGAACGATGTAGCGGAAAGGGCTAATATTTTTTTTTCTTTTTTTTTTGTGTGTGAGGTAGGGTTCAAAATGCTTTCGCACTTACAGTGACCGTCGTCAGCTACGTCGAGTGGTGCTTCCACTAAAACAATCCCTCCGCCTCTTCTGGGGATACTCCGTTCCCGGGACGGCTATCTGCATTACTTCGGGAAGGGCTCAGAACGACGTCCCGTAAAGGACCGTTATCTACTCTCCCACGTCTGGGTACGCCATATTTGAAGCCAGCCTCAAGCTATTGGCTCGCCTTCTCGTGTACCATTTCGTCGCACTGTGTCAAGGTCGACCTTCTTCCTGCGGAGTATACGCTTAACGTATTTCCTCACAGCGTTCCATTTCGCCTCGCTCTCGAGCATTGCATCCACAATGTTGTCGGGTGTGAATTCACCAATCTGCACCATCAGCATATTCTTCTTGTATGTTCAGCATCGTCATTTATTTCCTCGCAATAAATGCAACCAGGGTCAATCACCTTGCCCATGCGGTGTAGATATTGCCGGAAATAACCGTGACCCGAAAGAAACTGTGTCAGGAAGTAGTTAGTTTCCCCAAAATGTCTCTGTATCCACGCTTCTGTAGATGGAATAAGTCTAGCAGTCCATCTTCCACTTCTTTCGTCGCTCCATCTGTTTTGCCATCGTTGTATTGTTTGCGACCTGACATCTGTCTTACTAATGGCATGGTTTTCCCTCTTCGCTTTCCATAATCGTCTTCGCTCAAATGCCTGCAAGTCGATAGGTATCTCACCGCTGTTCGTTACACCACTGCTACTATTTTCCGCTTAGATTTAAACTCCAGCGCATCTCCCGATATCTCGCTGCCATAGAGTAGTATCGAGTTTGTCGCCGCCATAATCAATTTCCTTTTCGACTGCGTTGGTCCGCCGATATTTGCCATCAGTCTGCTCAACATGCCTGTTAGTTTTGCTGCCTTGGTAGCCACATGCTGTATTTGGGCCCAGTAATTAAGTCTAGAGTCGAGTCTGAGACCCAAATATCTCACCGCTTTTTTCGTCGTCAGTGACACATCACCTATCTGCATACTTATCTCGAGTGGAATGTGAGCCAATGTCATCAGTGTCAGACTTCGGTCTTGTTTCCCGCGAGCTCTAGACCGGGGTCCTCGAGCCATATCCGCGTCCTTATCACGACTTGATTCAGTTTTCTCCTGGCATCCTCCATATCGCGCGCTGAAATGACCGACACTATGTCGTCCGCGTATCCCACGAAGTATGTGTCTTCTGGCATTTCTATACCCAAGATATCGTCATAGCTCAGGTTCCAAAGGTCAGGACCAAGAATAGACCCCTGAGCTGCACCAGACGTGATCTTTACGGTTCTTTGGCCATCGGGTGTGTCATAGAGAAGCCTGCGATCCTTCAAGTAGCTGCGTATTATTCTCAGAAGCTACATAGGAATTCGAAATTTTTCCCATAGTGCTCCGTTCCGTCCGTTCAACGCATTCCACTACGTCCGCTATGGCCCCAAGCGTAGACCTACCTGACCGGAAACCATACTGTCTCTCAGATAGTCCTCCAGCTGCGTCAATCGCCGCCGCCAGCCTGCGTTGGATCAGTTTCTCCAATAGTTTACCGGCACTATCCAACATACAAAGAGGACGGTATGATGATGGATGTGTCGGATCTCCTTTTCCTTTGCTAATCAGCGTTAATTTCTGTATCTTCCACTGGTTAGGGAAGACACCTTGGGAAATACAGGCATTGTACACTTCCAGAAGTGCATTTGGTCGGTTTTCAGCAATCAATTTGAGTACTTCGGCTGGTACTCCGTCTGGTCCGGGAGCCTTGTTTCCCTTGAGACTTTTTGCTGCTGATCTCAGTTCTTCCCCTGTGAAGGGTATTGACGTATAATTGGCCGTAGGTTCGCGTTCCTCACGCAATGGTGGGTGCACGGGGAACAAGGTCCTCACAATATTGTCGATAGCTTCGCCGTCTAGAAGTGGCACGGCGGAGTTAGCGCCCAACTTCCTGGAAAGGGCTAATATGACATTAGTAGAAATGGCTCTATGTATGTTACAGCAGTCGGGATTACTGCAAACTCTGTTTACATGAGGAGTCGATCACATACAGAAGTGCTTGGAGAAATAACCCCGTTTGAAATGTGGTATAAAAACGACCTTCAGTTAATCATTTAAAAATATTTGTTTGTACTAAATAAAGGAATAAAACCAAAGGGAAGCAAATTTATGCCCAAGGGAAATAAAAAGAAATTCGTAGGAATTTCAGGTTAAAGGTCATCTAGGCTAAAGGTAGTCGTTTGTATAATACCATTAAATGTCAAATAACTATTACGTGAGTTACATTTCCATTCCCTAAACCACTAGTATTGACTAGTGTACACGAGAAAAGAAAAGAAGTTGTCTTCTAAATGTTCATAAACAGACTGACTTTATTAAAAAAAACAGACCATCAACTAAGGCGATCAATAATGTATTTACATATTATGTTACAACAATAACAAAAAATAACTTCTCAATATTGAAGCAACAAATATTAAAGAAATTTAAAAGAAATATCATACGACAATACCATTAATTTAGAACAAGAATGATGTTCAATCATCCTTTGGGTGGGGTAAAGTTTTGTTATTGGCCTCTGGAAAGTTGAGTTTGCAGTCTTGACGGTTGCCATTCTTACTAGGCCATCAGATCCAGCATGGGTTTCCGGAACTCTTCCAAGTTTCCAACAACCTGGAGGTAGATTTTTACCTTGTAACAAAACGAATCATCTTTTTGCAAGTTTGGTTTTTCTTTACGCCATTTTGCCATGGGTTGTAGGGATGAAAGATAATCCGTTGACCAACGTGACCAAAACTATTGTGTAAATTGCTGGATATGGTTCCATTTGGAAAGATAGGAAGTCTTCAAATGCGTGACATCAGCTTCAGGCAATGCGTTAAGTGGTCTGCCTATTAAGAAATGGACTGGTGTAATATATGGTAAGTCATCTGAGTCAGCTTGAACTAATGGTCTTGAGTTAAGGATAGCTTCTATTTTGGTTAACAGTGTAGTTAGTTGTTCAAAGTTTAATGTAGCGAGACCAATTGCCCTAAGGAGATGATACTTCATGCTCTTTACCGTTAACTCCCAAGCACCTCCAAAATGAGGACCAGTAGGTAGGATGAAGTGCCATTGTACACCTTTACTATATTAAAAATTTTAAATATTATTATTGAATTCAAAAGAGTTTACCGATTGGTAGATTTCATTAAGTTTTTTAGCAGGTCCCTGGAAATTCGTGCCATTATCACTGTATATGTGGCCGCACAAGCCTCTTCGTGCAACAAATCCATCGAGGGCTGGTAGAAAGGCATCTAAAGTTAAATCAGTGACGAGCTCTAAATGGACCGCTTTTGTGACCAGACAAATAAATACCGCTATATATGCCTTGGCAGTTGGCGCTCTACGACAGTTATGTAATTTCTACGATATAGGACCAGCATAGTCACAGCCTACTTGGTAAAATGGGTACGAAGCCTTTACTCTAAATTTGGGTAGGTCACCCATGAGTTGATTATTAGACTTAGCGTTGTAGCAAAGACTATAAATATATAAAGATGTTGCACGCAGTGTATTCAAAATTGACAAAATTTTGTGCTTCTTTATGATGAGGGGGGTAGGTAACAGGGAAAGCTAAATCTTCGTGCTTACTTTCATTTTAACTGAGAGAAAAAGAACAAAAGAGAATAAAAGAGAGCAAAAAGTAACATCTACATGTATATGGTACATTCACATAAACATATTTTTTTGTTTTTATTTTCTTCGTGAAGAAACATTCAGATTAAATAATTTTAAAAACTAAAAGAAGTTTTGTTTCCATACAATTTATGTGCAAATATCCTGCGAAAGAGCAAATGTTACCGATTGTGTAATTGTAGGGTAAGAATACGTGTTTTATTGTTGTAGAAATGAAACTATATCGATTCGCACCGAATTATAATGTTATTCTTTACACTATTCAATTATGTATGTATATAATTTTAATTTTATAGACAGTTCAATTATGAACTTCTGTCTCTATTTTTGTGTGGAATTAAGTTGTAATAAAACGAATGCTTTTTTGTTTAGTATTTTTTAAATTTATTTATTATTTTAATGTTTCAAAATTTTAACTTTTTCCATACTGGATAATTTAAATTTGTACGTTTCCCATGTGGAATGCTTACGTAGTAAAATAGTAACTAGTAAATTAAGCATCTCCATTCTGTGTTTATAACATTCGTTATCCTCATCGAACCAGAAGGAATACATGGTATTTTTGGTGCAACTTTTTTTTAGTAGCTTTATTTCTTAAAAATATTTTTTCGAAGACTTTTATGTGAATTTTACAAACTTCAAAAAATAAGTCAGATGGAGCGCACAAACTTCCAAAGTCGGAATCTTTTGTATAAGTTTTTGCGTGTACAAACATTTCTGAAGGATATGACAAAATTTGCGCTGGTTTAATTATATCCACACGACATTTAACGCAAGATATTTGTTGAGCTATGTAACCAACAAAATAACGACTTGATGTTAATTCTATTGGCACATTGTTGGACGTAAAACAATCGGCGTCTTCATTAAAATATTCTTTATTTTCATTGTATATAGCTGCGACATCTATTTCAGAGGCATGGGTACTTTCTGATATATTTCCAGTCCTTTCAGTATCTTCTAAAATTGTTTCCAATTCAATAGGTAAAAACACTGCATCGTCGTGTGCACAATTAGATGAGGTGCTAAACTGCGTCATTTTTAAAGATAACAACTTAGCTACAGCAATATTAAATTCATGAACCGATGGATTTTTGCAGTGTCCACCTTTGGCACGTATATATGAAAACAAGTTTTCTATAGGATCTTGGTTAAAATGGCTCGTTAAAATGCAGAGCAAATTTAAATTTTCTTCAAACAGTTCTTCCGACAAAGATAAAATAGCACTCGTTGTTTGAACTAGCCCGTTGATTGAAAATATTTTATTACCGTCATATTCAACCTGTTTCATGTAGGTAATCAGCTCTGGAAGTACTTGCCAAGTTGTACTATTAAACTTTAAGCCACGTTTCAGGGGGTTAGAGTCGTTGAAGTGCCTGCTGTTTAAACAGTCAAAATAACTGTTGAGCTTTAATGCTTAAAAATTATTACTATTATTATTATTATTTAATGTAATAACTAAAAGGTTATTTTCATAATTTGCTAGTTTTGTTTCTCTCTAAATATTTAGTTCTAAAAATTTATAATAAAGGTTTTTTATTTCGGTGCGAATCGATATAGTTTCATTTCTACAACAATAAAACACGTATTCTTACCCTACAATAAAACAAGCGGTAACATTTTTTTTCACAGGTTATTTGCACATACATTTTGTAAAAACAAGACTTCTTTTAGTTTTTTTTTGTTTTATTTGACAATGTATGTATACATCAGACGTCGCGACGCGTCGGCACCAATGCCTTTCAGGGGAAGAATATCTTCGGCTTTTTACACACATAGGATACGAACAGCAACAATGTTCGTTAAAAAGAGCGTAAAAATGCATTCAATTGCTTGACAGCTTCTAACGAAAAAAGTTTATGTCGCTTTTTTTCATGTTTGAATTATACACCCAAAAAAATATTTCGGTAGGATTTACTGATATTCATTGAAATTTACTAATAACAATGAGAAATGATCTCGATTTTTTGAAGAATATTTCTCAAGTTAAAAACACAGTCTTTGGGGATTTAAAGCTGTACATTCTTTCTATATTTTCCACTACATATTATTTTTTATTGAAAGAACATAAAGCTATCCATCTTTGGCTTAAAAATTAGGTCATGTTTTTTAGATAAATAAAAAGAATAAAAACCCATTTTTTATTAAAGGAAGAAATCGAGAATTTCTAAGCATTTAAAAAAAATTATACTATTCGACAAAATAAAAAAATATGAAATACGCCAAGACCATTTTTAACATAAAATATTTTTTGAGTGTCATCCTGAAATAAAATGATTAAGCATCCACCACACATGTGTTCTTGTCGCAATCTGATCGACAACTAAATGAAAAAACACAAGAATGCGTGTGAGTTCTCTCTGCACAATTGTGCTATGAAATGGAATGAATATACACACACGTATACACGCAAGTTATATAGTTGTTGACCTCTACCTCTCCTTTAAAATAAGATTTCTTTAAAATTGAATTTTGCATTAACCTTGAATTTACCTCTCCTTGAAGTAAGGTCATGCTTAGAATAAACAACACTGCTTTTTACCGTTCAAAATATGTTTATTCCAATTTCTTTTGACCTTCCATTCCCCTTTAAAATTAATATCACTTAAATATAGAAAACCTGATCATGACCTTAATTTCTCCTTTCCTTTCTTTCTTTCTTTCTTTCCTTATACTTAAAAATAATTTAATTTATCCCTTAATTTGTTATTGTTTTTTATTTTGTATTTTACTGCTATTGTTTTACCTAACGGTTAGTTTTAAGATATAGATTAAGTATGAATAATTGTAATGAATATAATTGGAGTCAGTCTTTGACTTGCTTTCGAGTAATAAAGAATAAATCTTTTATGAAAAAAAGTGAAGACAACTTTTAATTTAACTGGCGACGAGGATGGGATATGTTGGTGAAAAAAAACATATCCAGTGATAATCGGTATTGAAATAATTTTTTCTGTTAAATCGATATAAACCCAAATAAAATAAAATTTTAAATTAAAATTATTAGAAATTACAAAACAGTGAAAGATAAGTGTACTACAAATAAACAAAGAAAACTAAAGAAAAAAAAATAACATTTTATAGTTTTGTAATTAAAAACAATATAAAGTTATAACACTCATAAAGTAATAGAAAGGAGTTGAGTGAAAAATATACGAACTAATTAAAGAAAAGATAAAAATCGTGATAAACAAATTTCATGTTAAATTTATTATATAAAAAAAAAAAAATTAAATTAAAATATTAACTTAAAATATTGACTTAAAATATAAAGTTAAAGTTAAATATAAACTTAAAAAAAATTTAAAGAAAATAAATAATGATCCTCCTGTAATCAGGATATGGAACACTTTTAATTTGACATAAAAGAAATTGTACAAGAGATATAAAAAGAAAAAGAACTTCAATTTTGAAAAACTTAAAGAAAAAAAAATAATAAAATAATATTTAAAAACAAAAACTGTATTACGAACGAGAACTAGCAAAAGCAACAAAATTACTACCATGGCGTTAACACTAGCAGAGAGTCTACATGAAGCCAGAAGTTTGCCAGCATTTAATGGAAGCAGTGATTACACCATTTCCAATTATTTGAGGGACATCGCAACTGTATTACAGCTGACACCAGCCGAACATCAAGAGACGATAAAAAAAGTTTTGAGCAATAGGCTGCAAGGTAAGGCGTTAAAGGCAGCAGAAACATTAGTAAACCCTACATGGGAAAATATTATTAAAAAATTAAAAGAAGAGTTTGGTGTAAGAAGAAGTTTTTTTAATTTAAGAACTGATGCTTTCAATGTAGAGGCTATAAATATAGAGGAATTACATTATAAGTTAGACAATATTTTAAGTTTAATGAATACGAAATATAGTTTAGAACCGGATGTTTTATATACTCCGGACAATAATGAAACATTAGTTTTTGATATTTATGTAAATTATTTGCCTATTAACATAAGAACACTTTTAATTCAAAATAATATTAAGTCAATACGTAATTCATATTCTTTTTGTTTGGAAAATAATCTACTTAGAGATATTAAATTAGTTAATCCCAGAAGAACTAATAGTTTTCCAAATAATAATTTTAGAAATATGAATGGCAATATAAATCATAAAAATAGTTTTCAACCTATGAAATATTCGAGAGAAAACCATGTGCGGGATACTCAGCACAGTGGTTATGACAATAATAATGGATATTTTGGAAATAATGAGGGCCATTCCTACAATAGTAACAGAAGACAACAGAATTTAGCTTTTAATCATGGGAATTTTCGACAGAACAATTACAGTAGAAATCAGGAACCTATGGAGGTTGATGCAATTAATGCAACGGAAAATTTTCGTGTACGGCCTCCAAATTATCATTACCAATAATAATATTGACAATTAATAATAGAAGAACCAAATGTTTAATTGATAGTGGTGCTGCAACTACCCTTGGGGACTATAATTTTTTTGCTGGAATGGGAATTAGGAGGAAATTACGGAGACCTTTGTTACTAAATACCTTAGTGGGTAATAACATTATTTCAGAGGAAGTTATAGTTAAAGTTCCCGGAGAATTCGGGGAGGATAATAGCACGATGTCTGTAAAATTAACTGATTTTACCAATAAGAATTTTGATTGTATAATGGGAATGAATATTCTGCATCCTTTTAAGGCCATGATAGATTTCGAGAATAATTCGTTTTTGGTGAATGGCAATAGGATGAACATTTTCGAGGACAATTTTAATATTTCTTATGAGGATGTGAATTATTTAGAAAAGTTTGAAATTGATAAACTTAGGGATTTGATACCACCCAATTTGAATGAAGAAGAGGAAATATTATTAGTAAAGTTTTTGAATGGGAACAAAAGGACGTTTTATATTGAAGGTCAGAACTTGACGACTACAACTTGTGTAAGACATAGGATAATAACAACATCGGATAGGCCGATTTATTGCAGAAATTATAGACATCCTCAAATTTTGGAAGAAGAAATAGAAGGACAAATCAATGACATGTTGAGACAGAACATAATTCGACCTAGTAAATCACCATATAATTCTCCTTTGTGGATAGTGAAGAAAAAATCCAATAATTCTGGGGAGCAGAAATGGAGATTAGTCATAGATTTCAGAAGGTTAAATGAGGTGACAGTGGACGACAAATTTCCCCTACCGAATATAGAATCATTATTTGATAAGTTAGGAAAGGCACAATATTTTTCCTCATTAGACCTTGCGAAAGGATTTCATCAGGTTTTAATGGATGAAAGTGATATAGAGAAAACGGCATTTTCTACTTCAAATGGACACTTTGAATTCGTTCGAATGCCCTTTGGTCTAAAGAACGCCCCTGCTACGTTTCAGAGGATGCTAAACTATGTTCTAGCTGATTATATCAATAAAATTTGCATAATTTATATGGATGACATATTAGTCTTTTCCACTTCCCTCACCGAACATTTTGAAAGTTTAAGGAAAATATTTAATAAGCTTAATGAGTATAATTTAAAGGTGCAAATAGATAAGTGTAAATTCTTATCTAGGGAAACGGACTACCTTGGTCATATTATTACGAATAAGGGTATAAAACCGAATCCAGAAAAGATTAATGCAATACAGAAGTTACATTTACCGGAAAAGGTGAGGGAGATCAAATCATTTTTAGGTTTAACCGGATATTACCGGAAATTTATTAAAGGATATTCGTTTTTGGCTAGCCCTATAATCAAATATTTGAAAAAGGATATTAAAATTGATGTTAATGATAAGGAATACATTGAGGCATTCGAGAAATTGAAAAGAATTTTAATAAATCCACCTTTGTTATGTTACCCTAATTTTGACAAACAATTTGTTTTGACTACTGATGCGAGTAATCTGGCCATTGGTGCAGTACTGAGTCAGGAGGGCAAACCCATAAGTTACGCCAGCAGGACATTAAATGGTCATGAAAGGAATTATTCAACTTTGGAAAAGGAGTTGCTGGCTATTGTATGGGCCGTAAAATATTATCGTCCTTACCTTTACGGTCGAAAATTTCTCGTTCAGACGGACCACCAGCCATTAAAGTGGCTTTATTCACTGAAAGATCCAAATTCCAAAATAATTAGGTGGAAAATTCTTTTGGATGAATTTTATTTTGACATTGAATATCTTAAAGGAAAGGAAAACAAAGTTGCGGATTTTCTTAGCAGAGCTCAGTTGAATCATGCATCTATAGATTTAGTTAGAAATGGAAAGGATAACTTGAAGGAAAATTTTTACGTGGTCGATAGAATTGTTAATAAATATAGAACACAAATAAGGATAATGAAAAATAAGGATCAGGAAAGGAGAACATTATTTGGAAAATATAAAATAATATGTGTGTCCGAGGGCGATTTTAGTAATCCACATTATTTGAATGATTTATTTAGAAGAGAATTGAGAAATGGGAAAGTTGGAATCTATTCGGAGAGTGACGTCGGATATGATATAATAAAGAATAGATTAACTCAATTATTTTCGGATAATAGAAATTTAAATTTTGTTAGATGTACTAAAATTGCAGAGGATATTGAATCTGAGGAATCTTTGGTAAATATTATAAATGATATTCACATGAAAGGTAACCACAGGGGAATCCAGGAGAATTATGAGGAACTAAGGGACAAATATTTTAATCCACGATTGTACAAACTTTTGAACAGATATTGTAATAGCTGCAGAGTATGTAACGAGAACAAGTATGACAGAAAACCATTTAACAAACAATTTCAGTATACAATAACACCCGACAAACCGAATTCGATAGTACATATGGATATTTTTCAAATACAAAAAACTTACTTTTTAACGACAATAGACAAATTTACAAAATTGGCGACTGCACATAAATTAACTGACAAGAATATGGTTACGATTAGGGCCAAAATTGAGGAGCGAATTGCATTTTTAGGTAAGCCTGAGAAATTTGTTATGGATAATGAATTTAACAATGCCTTAATAAAATTATTTTGTCAGGAGAATAATATAAACACTCACTTCACTACTCCTAATTCTCATACTGGAAATTCGGACGTGGAACGATTACACTCGACATTACTGGAACATATCAGAATATTAAAGAATGATAGGGGAATTACTGATTCCGAGGAACTGGTCCTGAAATCTATTAATTTCTACAATAACACAATTCACAGCACAACGAAATTAAGACCAATGGATTTTATAAATAAAGTAGATTTGAATTTAGAGGAAATTAGGAAAAGAACAGAATCTTGCAAACGAAAGGCAATTGATAGACAAAATATGAAGAGGGAAAAAATAGATTTGGATTTACGGAAGTCAAATTTGTACATTAGAAATCCTTATGCCGCAAGGCAGAAGACTGCAAAAAGATATAACAGATATCACTACAGTAACCCAAATAAGATAGACGTGGCTCAATTTCGACGACCACCACGGTGTATAGATTGAAAAAATTATTATATGGAAAACTATTCATTAATTTTGATCTTTATAATATAGTAACATAATAAATATAAGAAATAAATAATTATGAAGAAAAGAAAAAGTAAAAGTATTAATAATATATATGTATTTGAAATAATTTGAATCCTACTCAAATATCTTATGATTTATAGTTAATAGTAATTAGTTTAAGTAAATCTAGAAATGTATTTAGTATTATTATAAATTCGAAGGGACTCGAATTTTATGGGAGAGGCGAGTTATATAGTTGTTGACCTCTACCTCTCCTTTAAAATAAGATTTCTTTAAAATTGAATTTTGCATTAACCTTGAATTTACCTCTCCTTGAAGTAAGGTCATGCTTAGAATAAACAACACTGCTTTTTACCGTTCAAAATATGTTTATTCCAATTTCTTTTGACCTTCCATTCCCCTTTAAAATTAATATCACTTAAATATAGAAAACCTGATCATGACCTTAATTTCTCCTTTCCTTTCTTTCTTTCTTTCTTTCCTTATACTTAAAAATAATTTAATTTATCCCTTAATTTGTTATTGTTTTTTATTTTGTATTTTACTGCTATTGTTTTACCTAACGGTTAGTTTTAAGATATAGATTAAGTATGAATAATTGTAATGAATATAATTGGAGTCAGTCTTTGACTTGCTTTCGAGTAATAAAGAATAAATCTTTTATGAAAAAAAGTGAAGACAACTTTTAATTTAACTCGCATATGAGAATAAATTGCTTATAGAAGAGAACAATACGTTCTCTGAGTATAATAATTCTCTGAGTACAAAAAGTGGCAGTAGCCGTACTGCCATCGACAAATTTGGCACTGGCAGTACAATGTATGGCAGTGCAACATCTTTATATATTTATAGTCTTTGGTTGTAGCGTTGACAGACAGGACATTTATCACAAACTCTTTAAACCAATTCACGAGCTCCCACAATCCAATATCCGCAATAAGATGAGTAATTCCTGCATTTAGATTCTTTAAATGTAATTCATGGACAATTTCATAAGCGATAGGGCTTTTATGCGAAAGAATCTGGTGTTGACTGTCATATGGTAGATCTGCTTTATTAAGCCGACCTCCGACTTGTAAAATGCCGAATTCATCTATGAATGGATATAATCATTTTAACTTCTTACTAGTTATAGGAACCTTATTTTTGATATTTGATATGATGTCAGGAAAGTCAGATTCTTGATAGTCTTTAAAAAACTCATTTTCAGCATCTCTAATTTCGGCTACTTGAAGGGGTGATTTATTTCGTAACTTATAACGAAAGATGTTAAAAGCTCGATAAAAGTAAGCAAGGAATGGAACCATACGTAGAAATTTAGAATTCCTATCATTTAATATGGCAATAATATCTTCAGAGAAAGTTGCTGGAAGTCTAACTTGTTCCTCAATACGTAACTCTTCTTTAGTAAAAAAGGTGGGCCTTAAAACCACATCTGGTTGTTTATTAGATAGCTCGATCTAATGCCTCTACTTGCACAATCTGCCGGATATAATTTGGTGGGTACATACATTTAGATTCTTTAAATGTAATTCATGGACAATTTCATAAGCGATAGGGCTTTTATGCGAAAGAATCTGGTGTTGACTGTCATATGGTAGATCTGCTTTATTAAGCCGACCTCCGACTTGTAAAATGCCGAATTCATCTATGAATGGATATAATCATTTTAACTTCTTACTAGTTATAGGAACCTTATTTTTGATATTTGATATGATGTCAGGAAAGTCAGATTCTTGATAGTCTTTAAAAAACTCATTTTCAGCATCTCTAATTTCGGCTACTTGAAGGCGTGATTTATTTCGTAACTTATAACGAAAGATGTTAAAAGCTCGATAAAAGTAAGCAAGGGATGGAACCATACGTAGAAATTTAGAATTCCTATCATTTAATATGGCAATAATATCTTCAGAGAAAGTTGCTGGAAGTCTAACTTGTTCCTCAATACGTAACTCTTCTTTAGTAAAAAAGGTGGGCCTTAAAACCACATCTGGTTGTTTATTAGATAGCTCGATCTAATGCCTCTACTTGCACAATCTGCCGGATATAATTTGGTGGGTACATACATTTAGATTCTTTAAATGTAATTCATGGACAATTTCATAAGCGATAGGGCTTTTATGCGAAAGAATCTGGTGTTGACTGTCATATGGTAGATCTGCTTTATTAAGCCGACCTCCGACTTGTAAAATGCCGAATTCATCTATGAATGGATATAATCATTTTAACTTCTTACTAGTTATAGGAACCTTATTTTTGATATTTGATATGATGTCAGGAAAGTCAGATTCTTGATAGTCTTTAAAAAACTCATTTTCAGCATCTCTAATTTCGGCTACTTGAAGGGGTGATTTATTTCGTAACTTATAACGAAAGATGTTAAAAGCTCGATAAAAGTAAGCAAGGGATGGAACCATACGTAGAAATTTAGAATTCCTATCATTTAATATGGCAATAATATCTTCAGAGAAAGTTGCTGGAAGTCTAACTTGTTCCTCAATACGTAACTCTTCTTTAGTAAAAAAGGTGGGCCTTAAAACCACATCTGGTTGTTTATTAGATAGCTCGATCTAATGCCTCTACTTGCGCAATCTGCCGGATATAATTTGGTGGGTACATACCTAAACTTGACATCAGGAAGAGTTTCGTGAATAAACCCGGTCCTATGAGCTATGAACGTCTTCCACTTAGAGGGGTGTGATGAAAACCATGCCAACACAGTCTTGCTATCTGACCAGCATACAATGTCTCTTTTTACGCCAACAGATATGCTGCACACAATTCCATTCTGGGAATTGATACCATGGTTATTGGAGCCACTCTCGCTTTAGCCATCACAAGGTTTGTAGAAATCTCACCATTTGGTGATATTTTGCGACAGTATACTACAGCTGCATAGGCTGCACTAGAAGCATCACAAAAACCGTGGTAGATAACGTTGGTTTCTGTGGTTAACAATGTAGATACTATTTAACTGAAAAAAATTTGAAAATAATTGTTCAGCAGTATTTTTTATTTCAAAAGGAAGTGGCTCATCCCAATCCAATTGGATTAACCAAAGTTTCTGAATTATGATCTTTACTGTTACTATGACAGGCGAAATCCATCCAAGAGGGTCGAAGATTTTCGAAATTTCGGATAAAAGTTTCCTCTTTGTATCGATACAATATGGCTTATCCTTTACATTATATGAAAAACAATCAATCGCTGGATTCCATACTACACCAAGGAGACATACAAAGATGTCTGTAGGCATGTTCACAATGCTCTCAATTTTGTCGCTTTCAGGAACGTTAGTTAAAACACTGCTCTCGTTACTTGCCCATTTTCTCAATCGAAAGCCGCCATCCATTAGCATTTCATTTAGTTGATCTGCTAGCCTTTGGGCCTCCTCTATGGTGTTGGAGCCAGCCATACAGTCATCTACATAAAAGTTAGTTTTCAAAGTCTCACTGGCTACTGGAAATCTTTCTTTCTTATCTTCACTCAACTGTAACAGGGTGCGTATAAATAAATACGGGGCAGGTATGGTATAATAAGTCACTGTAGTGAGCCTATAGTGTTTTATTTCTTCATTCGGGTTATTTCTCTTGTACACCGATCATGCGAAACATCTATTTTATATCTGCTGTAAAACAGTATTTTTTGCACCTATACCGAAGTATAACTGCCATTAGGTCTTGGTGTAAAACTGGGCCCTTTAGTCGGTTGTCATTAAGAGGCTTCCCATTTGTTGATTTGCACGAACCATCAAATACTATTCGCAGTTTCGTAGTGATACTGCTATCTTTCAACACAGCATGGTGAGGTAAGTAAAACACTTCGGCAACAGGCCGACTTATTTCATTTTCAGGCACTAATTCCATATGTCCCATTGACAAGTATTCACGCATAAATTTAGAATATTCTTCTCGTAACTTGTTGTTAGATTTAAACTTACGTTCTATTGCTTGTAGTCGTCTTAGGGCGCCATTAAAGGACACTCCTAAATCAGGTTTCTGTTTAAAAGGCAATCTAACGGATCTGATAGTTGTTGATTTAAATAGTTCTTCTGCGGTTTGGTCTTCAATAGTCAAGCATGGTTTAGACGGATTCAAGTTCTCAAATTCCCAAAATAACCGTAAAGTTTTATTAAGATCTTCCTCAGTTGCACTTTGACTTAAGTGACAGACAGTAATTGATTCATCCATCGTGCACCCACTACAGATAACCCAACCAAACGCTGTATTCTGTGCCAGTAAGTTACCGTCTTTTATAATTTTATCTTCTCTTATAAGGGAAAAGAAATAATCAAACCCAACTAAAATGTCAAAATGTTTTGGGGTATCAAACTTATTATCTGCTAGAGGAAGATTTTTAATCTCATCCCAATAATTAATGGTTACTTGGGCACATGGCAACTTGGATGTTAAGTTATTAAAAATATGAGCAAGCATAATGTGATCACTACTATGTACAGACTTTACCTGTAGTTCAACAGTACCCTTATGGTGTTTTCTTTTCTACCAAAAAATGAGCACTTTATTTTAAAAAATGCAATTTTGCGTTTGTTTCTTAAAAATGTTTCTCCCTCTAAAAGGGTGGTATGTTTTATTCTAAATAATTCGCACTTGAAAATGGTGGAGGGCATTGCATTTTACGCTCTGTATAAGTCGCCTAGTATCGTTATCCAATTTTGAAATTAATTTTTTCATTGTTTTGTGGGCTAACCTTAAGAGAACATTACATTATTAAAGCTACATGGTCAGTAATATAAAAAATTGCATTCAGTGTTAGAACTGTGTTAAAAAAAATTTATTTGGTTATAAAAAAAAGCTCTAAAAAAATGATATCGAAAAATTAGCGGTCTGGCAACACCTTTTTTATGTTTACATATTTTATTGAAAACAAATCAAAAAATTAAACATATTTTTTCATATTTGTGTTATGTTCATCTCAAATAAAAATTACATTCTAACAGGGTTGGTCAGCAATTTTTTTAATGCACCTTGTAAGAGGGTGACATTTTCTTTGTAGAAAAGAAAACACCATTAGTTACACTAGCCTTGTTGTTGCCCAATCCACTCACATAAATTTTGGAAGGTTTTCGTTGCAGTCCCAGCTTTTGAACACACCTTTCTGATACTAAAGTGTTTTGGCAGCCCGAATTTAAAAGAACACAGCAACTTTGATATTATCTTTAACCAATACCCTGGCAGTTGGTAGCAACATATTTAGATTTCTGACCTCAGCAGATGCAGCTAAATTTACAAATGTATCACTGTTAACAGTAAAAGTTTCATTTAAATTACCTTTTAGAGCAGGTTTATCTTGAGGTTTAGTAGTATTCTGTTTGGTAGATACATTTGTTGACGTCTTTCGGTTCACATGTATTAAAGAATGGTGATGGGCACTACAAGTTTCACACACATGTTTTGAAGGACAGTCTTGTACTCTATGATTTAATTTTAAGCAATTAAAACATAAACGCTTCTCCCAATTTATTGAAGGTAGGGCAGTATGACAGATGGTGATTTTGTGAACAAGCAGCACAGGCCTTTTTCATCGATCCGGTATAGGCTCGAGCCGACCTTTGAAGGGGTTTTGGAGAAGGTTTGCTAATTCTTTCAGTCACAGGTGATGGCATACACTCCAAGGCATCACATCGTTCGTTTATAAAAGTTATAAAACTATTAAAGGAAGGAAAAGATACCTTACTGCAATGTTCAGCCCATGCCTGTAAAGTGTATCGATCAACTTTTTTACAAAGTAAGTGTATCAGCCATGGATCCTTTTTTTCAGCTTCAGCTCCTTGCGCACGAAATCCACGAATGACTTCATCGGCTACATTGGATACATTAAGTAAGCCTTGTGGAGTATCAGATTGTGGAATACATAAAAATGTTTCTATTAAGGAATCCACAACCAGCCAGAGTTTATCATATCTTTCTTGTAATTTCTTTAGGGCTTCTTCGTAGTTCTGATCGGAAACTGTTAAATGGCGGATAAGCTTGGCTGGTTCATTCTTTAACAACCCTTTTAAATACTGAAACTTTTGGGCAGCAGACAGAGTGTTGTTGATATTTATAGAGCTATTGAATAAATCAAAAAAAGATTTAAACTCTGAATATTTGCCATCAACAGTGGTACAGCTGGAGGTATTGACTGTGCTGGCAGTTGAAGTGTAGATAATTTCTCCAACTAAGCAGTCTGAGTTTGCAATAGATGTTGCACGGCATCTTGATGCATCGTTGTAGAATTAAGCTGATCAAGTGGTGCAGAGCATCCTGGCGTCTATAAACTCATTAAATTTGGTTTTCATACGAAAATATCTGGTTTCGAAATCCAACATCCTTTTTGAAACTGGTTTTCTCCAAATTATCCAACCGTGCACGAACTTCGAAAAGCGAGGTTTCATTACTTGGGTTATGAAGTTTTCCAATCTTGTGGCAATACGTTTCAAATATGCCCTTTTACTTTTAAAATTTTCAATGTTACTCATTTTTAATTACACTGTGCTAGTTGGAAAAAGTGACAAGCGGGGCACCTGGCGGGTTAACCTAATTCGGGTACGCTGAATCCAGTGGTGCTAACCGTTTTTTAGGTTAGCTCTTGTTTTCGAAATATACCGTTATTTCGAAAATGGAGGAGGTTGCACAACATATATTCGCGTAACTCAAAAACGGTTTAGTTTATTATTATTAGATTTTACCTTTTTATTTCATTATTCTATAATAAAATACACTTTTATATTTATTATTTTATTTATTCTTTATTAATGTAAGACACTATACCCGACCTGTCTCTTTTAAAGTTAAACAAACGAATGAAAAGTTTTGAATTCTAATTTGAAGAAGAGAAGAAAGAGAAGAGAACTATTTACAGTTATAAAAAGAACAAAGATCTTTGTATATGTTGTAATTTCTGCAAGTTATTGCATCATCCATTTCATACACAGAGAGAAATATTCCGTAACTCCAACAATTATAATAACCACACGAAACTTCAAGAATTAAAACTTTTATTTTTGTTGTTAATTAAAGTTTAAGTTTTTATTTACAAATTTATTCTGCTTCCTCCTGCAGATTCCAACAAATATCCCCTAATAGCGAAACAAGTTGTTTGCCATTATACCAATGTTCGAGTCTGGCTGTCTCGCCATGTTCATCAGACTCAATCACCAGCCGATTGTTCATTAAATTTTTCTGCATGACAATGCAAAAAATGTATTTTCAATGACATTCTGACGTTTAAGTTTTTATATGCGGTTAGCATATTTCCAATTAAAATTCGCCAATTTTCAGACCGATGATTTCCTAATACATTTTCTATTACTGATTTCACACAATTCCAGCCCAATAGCTCCATATTATTCAATGCAAGTTCAAATTGTTGGTCCTTCATTAGACGACGAATGTCCGGTCCATTAAGAATTCCTGTAAATAAAAACATTATGATATGAAATATAAATCTAATATAATAAAGTAGCTAATACCTTCTTTTACTTTCATGCCGCTTAATCGGGGAAAAATTCGGCGCAATTCGGTAAAAGCAATTCCATCTGGGTTCAATGCTTTTATTACATTTTTTACAATACCCAGTTTGATGTGGAGTGGAGGAAGCAAAATCTTTTCCATCGGCAAAAGTGGTAATTCAATAATGTTATTTCTATGCAATCTGCTTTCCTCACGTAAAGCCCAATGCCGTGTATTGTACTGATCGCCATGGAAACGCGTATTCCATACGCACATGAAGCACATATTTTTAGTACAGCCCAATTGCATGCCTCTTAAAAGAGCCACCACTTTTAAATCTGCGCATATTTTCCACTTGTGGTCGTTATATTTAATTAACTCTATTATTTTTTTCATTGATGCGTATGTCTCTTTAGTATTTGTGCTTAGTGCTATCGGAATAGGACTTTTTAAATTAGTGACATGTAGAAAAACTGCTTTCAATCTACTTTTGGACGAATCGATGAATAAGCGCCAATCTTCAGGATTATATTCATGTTGCATTGTTAAAACCAAGACGCGGATGTCAGTACAATACGCGAGAGAATTATTCTCAATAGATTTAAAAAAAGTTTAAAAAAAGTCGTAAATCGACGATGGCGATTGATAGCCCCTTATATTTGTACGTCTGGTGCTAAAATATTAGCTTTTTTTAACTCTTTTGTTAAGAGAATGCTCTGTCTTTGAGACAATTTTAGGCGCCGTACCATTATATCCAGACGGTTTTGCGTGATTTCATTGTGGTTACATGTAGTCGTGATGTATGACGGTTGATACATCGATGCAGTTGCTTCACAGGTTTCAACAGATTGAAGTATTGAGGGAATATCTTCTGTTGGTATTTGGCTATCCGGAACAGGAATTTCGTCAGAATGTGGCAGCGGAAATTGAGCATATTGTTGCAGTGTAAGATATAGAACCACTTTTTCTTCTGTTCAGTCCGGCTGTATGATTTATGCACGCATAACACTCATCTTCAACATGGAGTATGGGATCTCTCCAAATCATTGGAACACCAAATGGCACGGCGTCTCCATTTTGTTCCACTTATTTAAATGGTAAATGCACTTTGTACACACTATTGATGGTGACCAACTCTTGCCACCATCAGGCATATGAACAAAATCTTTCAAATTGTTTTATAGTTAAATAAATACAAGAACAATATTTGTGTTACGAGACTCCTTTCCCCGCAATCACGTCGGGGCCACCAAAAATGTACTCGAGAAAAGGAAATAAGTTGTCTTTTAAATGTTCATAAACAGACTGACTTTATTAAAAAAGCAGACCATCAACTAAGATGATCAATAATGTATTAACATATTATGTTACAACAATAACAAAAAATATCTTCTTAATTTTTGAAGCAACAAATATTAAAGAAATTTAAAAGAAATATCATACGACCAACAGTTAATTTAGAACAAGAAATATGAGAAAAATAATAAGTACATAGAAAACCAAAAAATAGCATTTGAATTCAAGGTCATTCAATAACTTATTAACATAAAGAAGTTAATCAACAACTGATAAAGTGTAGGGAACTCAATAGGTTAAAATTTTGTTTTACGTTGCAAGACAGCAACGTAAGCATTGTTTAGCTGTAGTTATAAGTAAAATATTTTTAAGAAGTTAGTCTTAAAGTGGTTTTCACACCAAAAGTTAAAACCTGCTTTTAACATTAAAACCATAATCAGCAGATTTCGCGTTCACACTGCAAGTTTTCTTAAATCTGGTTTTAACTTTAATGACATTTACGATTGTGCAACAGCCGCTTTTGGTTAAAAAAAATAAAAAATAAGAAAAATTAATAAATGAACAATAAATTCAAAATTATTCTAAATATTGTAAAAGAATACTTTAAAATATTTTGTTTATTGTTGCTGCAGCATTCATTATTTAAAATTTTACATTTTTCATACAACCGGCTTTCTGTATTTTTATATTTGTTTTGTTTTTATTTAATTTTTTTCAGCTGTTGTCAACATTTCAATGTTGGTAGCTCTGATTTAGTGCATCGAAAACAAGGTTGTATATCATAAAACCTACTTAAAAACGATTCAAAAAAGGTTTTAAGATGGTTTTAACACAATAATTTTGTATGGTAAAACCAGGTTTTAATTATGGTTTTAACGTTAAAACCAACTTTTGCATTAAAACCACTCAGTGTGAAAACACTATAAGACCACATTCAAAGAAGAATAAATAAAAATAAAGAATAAAAATTCTTGTTTTAATAAAAATATTATATAAATAATCAAAATTCTTTATTAATGTAAAAATATAGATTTGTTAAAGAACTCTTAACACAATAAAATACTTTAAAGGATATGAAAATATTTCAACGACATTAAGAAGTGAGAGTCTACGAGTATTGAATTTGTAACTAAATTTTTGCAACCGATTTTGTTGCTCTCTTGAGTTTTAAAACACATCAAAGAAACACATCAAAGAAAACACATCAAAGAACACATCAAAAAAAAAAAAGAAGAATTTAAAAATCTAAAATTGTTTAACCATTATTATTATTGATTATAAAGGAAAAACAAAAAGGAATATCTTTAAATATGAAGTACATACAAATATTAATAATAATATATTATACATATATAATATGTTTTTATAGTAATATATTATATATATATTGAATATATATCGTTGTATACCTTAAAAAGTATATGAATAATTAAAAGAAAAAACAATAGAAAACACAAAAATTAAAATAAAAAATTAACTAAGAAGCAGACAAAAAGTTATAATATGTAAACGAAAACAATAATATAAAAAGGACAAATTCATTAAAGAAAAACGTGAATTGAGATTTAATGAATTCATCAAAGAAACTTATGTATGTTTGTTTACCCAAAACAACCAAACGAAATTTTTATGAAAACTAGAAACTAAAATTTAAATAAAAATATTTAAAATAGAAAAAATAGTATTCTCTTGAATAAACAAAAAAAAAAAGATATAAATAAAAACTCTAAAACTTTTATAAGATTATAAACATAAAATTAATAAAAAAATATATAACAATAAAACAACAAAAAGTTTGGCAACTCTGTTGTGATAGTTGTGTATTTTTGGAAGTGCTCCTCTTAAAATTTTATTTTTTTTGATTTTTAAGTGTTTTAATAAGTTTAGAATTTTTCATAAGTGTTTTAAAAGTTGTTTTTATTATTTTCTTTTATTTTGCTTGAAATTTTATCTTAAAATTGTAAGTTTTATTTGTTAATTTTGATAATAATTGTTTCATTTTAACAAAACAAAAACAAAAATTGCTTCTTGTTCTAATTATTTTTTGTTTTTGTAAGCTTGTTACAGTTTTTTATTATTTTCTTTCTATCTGTATTCCTTTTTTACTTTTTTCTTTTTATTTTTGCTACTGTTTTGTGTATACTGCTTTGCTTGCAATTCTTGTTTATTTATTATTATTTTTGTTTTTTGTTATTACATATCTTTTATTTTCTTTTTTATATATAAATAATTTACTCAGTTAGTCTATTTATTTATTTAATTTATTAAAATGAATACTTGTAGTGCTTCGAAGTGTATTGTAAAGAAAGAGAGTGAACGCCAGATTTCTTGCTGGTTGTGTGACAGTTTGTTTCATATCAAATGTATTGGGTTGCAGCCTCGCACCACGGACCAATTGATGGATGGTTCATTGGGTCTGCGTTGGTGCTGCCCTAAGTGTAAGGTGGTAGACGTCCAGTTTTATAAGTTTTTTGTAGGAACTCGTCGTGAGTTTGCTGAGATGCACGCTGAGTTTGCGTCTCTTTCTGCTAAATTTCGGCGATTTGAGCAATTGTTTTCGGGGTATGGCCTGTTGGATAAATTGCTTGAATCTGAAAAGGTTCCTGTCCCTCTTTCATCGGGGGCTCCTGGGCATGTGGCGCAGGTTTCTGTACCAGGGGAGACTGCGACAATAAATGAATTGACAAATGCTACTCCTATTGTGGACATTTGTCCACCTACTGCTGATAAGTCAGCTAGCAGTGCCATACCGAAGTCTGCAAATTTGGTTGAATTGAGTCCTAAGTTTACTCCGTCTCCTTCACCTTTGCCTCTGGATGATGTCACTTCTCATGCATCTTCCAAATCGTCTTCTATTTCGCATTCAGGTGTAGTGTCCGCTAGTTTATCTACTTCTGCTCCAAGGGACTTGGTTGTAGTTAAACCTAAGAAAACTATTTTTGTGTCCCGGCTTTCTTGTAATACTTCAGTCGAGGATATAAAATGTTTCGTTAAATCGAAGATTGGGGAACCTTTTGAGTTTGGTTGCTATAAGATGAGGCCATCTTTGGATAGCAGTATTTCTTCGTTTAAATTATATGTTGCCGATGAAAGATTTGATGAAATTGTTAATCCTGCGTTTTGGCCACAGGGTGTATTGGTACGGGAATTCGTACTCAGGCTGGGCCATCGTAGGAATGGTGCTAATTTGCCTGGTCCTATTTCTCAAAAAAACTAACTTCGAAATCGTCTATTAATTTCCAAATTGCTTATCAGAATGTTCGCGGACTTAGGTCTAAACTTTCTTCACTTTATAATAGTAGCTTTGATTTTGAATTTGATGGAATTGCTCTTACTGAGACTTGGCTAAATTGCAATATTTTTGATTCTGAGATTATGTCTAGTAATTTTAACATTTATAGACGGGATAGGAAGTCTAGAAATGGTGGTGGTGTTCTTATTTCCATTTGCTCTAAATATACCTCTGAATTGATTGACTTGTGTCCTTCTGAGGATATTGAGTTCATTTGCGTTAAGGTCAATGACCGTGGAAAGTCTATATACATTACCTGCTCGTATATTCCTCCCTGTTCTGACATTCATATCTATAGGGCTCACTTCGATTTGATTTCTGGAGTAATTGAATTAATGGGGCAAGAGGGAATTTTAGTGGTTCTTGGTGATTTTAATCTTCCGCATACAACTTGGAATTTTTCACCTGAGACTGGCTCATTGGTGCCATGTTCTTCAGTTCCATTCTATGATGAAATTCTGTCTGCTATGTGTGATCTAGGTCTTTTCCAGGTTAACGGTGTATTGAATTCAATGGGTAGAATTTTGGATCTTGTATTTTTAGAGGATCCAAGTATTTCTTCTTTATTTCGCATTGATCCTATATCTATTCCTGAGGATGGTTATCATCCTACGTTGTTACTTTCTATCGAAGTTGATCTTTGTTTACCTCCTGTAATTGATCGCTCATTTGGTGTAAAGGGGCGTTTTAATTTCCATCGTACGGATTTTGGTCGTTTGAATACACTACTATCCTCTGTAGATTGGTCGTCTGTACTTATTCCACCACCATATGACTCTTTTTCACTTGATAGGATCTTAGATGGTTTTTATGAGGTATTATTTAAATGTTTTAGGGAGTGTGTTCCGTTTGTAAATAGTCGTTTGGAGCGTTCTGGTCCTCCGTGGAATTCGGCTAGATTGTCCAAGTTGAGGAACAGAAAATCGAGGTTATTTAAAAAGTTTGTTAGATCGGGTACTGATATTGATTATGCTCTTTACTCTAGGGCGCGTGCGGATTATCGTAGAATGAATCATTATTGTTATGAGGAATATTTGACTAGAGTCAGGTCGAACTTCGCTAGTGATCCTAAGTCGTTTTACGACTTCGTTCGAGCTAAACGTAAATCATCTTTGTTTCCCTCTGAGATGTTTTACGGTGGCGTATCATCCTCTAGTTACCTTGATATTTCGAATATGTTTGCTGACTTTTTTCAGTCTACTTATAGGCAGTTGGACTTGGGCCATGATCAGGGCAGCAGCTTTTCGTATCCTTATTCAGTGGGAAGTGTCTCTATTTCTAATATATATTCATTTGATGAGGAGTCTGTTCTTGAGTCTTTGTCTGGACTGAAACTTACATACTTGCCTGGCCCTGACGGGGTACCGGCCTGTATTTTGAGAAAGTGCGCTATTGTCTTGAGTGGTCCTTTGACCTTTATATTCAATGGGCTTCTGAGGGCTGGTCATTTTCCATCTATTTGGAAGAGTTCGTTTATAATTCCTTTGTATAAGTCGGGTAATAAGTCCAATATTTCCAATTACAGGGGTATTGCCAAACTCAGTGCTATTCCCAAGTTGATGGAGAAACTCGTGACGGATTATCTCTTTTTAATACGAAATCTTTAATATCCCCTTTCCAGCATGGTTTTTTAAAAGGTAGGTCGACTGTCACTAATCTTCTTGAATTTACTACACGTGTTTTCAGGGGTTTTCTTGCAGGCGCTCGGACTGATGTGATTTATACTGATTTCAGTAAGGCTTTTATAGGGTTGACCATAGTATTTTGCTTCTTAAACTGTCATTAATCGGTATTCCCGATATTATTCATCGTTGGCTAGGCTCCTACCTCTCCCTTAGGACTCAGAGGGTATTGTTTAGGAATTTATTGTCTAAGACTGTATATGTTACTTCTGGTGTTCCGCAGGGTAGCCATTTGGGTCCTTTACTGTTTTTATTGTTTCTTAATGATCTTCCTTGTGCTATTTCTGATTGTAATATTCTAATGTATGCTGATGACGTTAAATTATTTTATACTTTTGATGATGATCATGGTCAGGTTGTTCTTCAGCGGAATATTAATTTGTTTGTAACTTGGTGCAGAGTTAATTTAATGGATCTTAACTTAAAAAAATGCAAATGCATGGTTTTCTCTCGCGGTGGTGTGATTTCGCCAACTTATGTGATAAATTCTTGCCCTTTGGAGACTGTGGCTACATTTCTTGATTTGGGAGTATTATTGGATATGAAACTCTCTTTTGTTGATCATATTAGTATGATGATTGGCAAGGCTCGGGCTGTTCTTGGTTTTGTGAAAAGATGGGATAGGGAATTCATTGATCCTTATATAACTAGACTGCTATACATTTCACTTGTTAGACCTATTTTGGAGTATGCGTCTATTGTTTGGAATCCATACTATCGTTGTCATAGTGATTCAATAGAGTCTGTGCAGAGGCAGTTTTTATTATTCTGTTTACGTGGCTTAGGATGGGATTATGCCAATGGATTTCCGCCATATGAGGATAGATTAGGTTTGATAAAACTTCCAACTTTGGAACGTAGAAGAACTGTTTTAGGTGTTTGTTTTGTTTTTAATCTGGTTAGAGGTGATATCGATTCTGAGTTTTTGCTTCGTAACCTGAATTTCAGTATTCCTGCAAGATTTTCACGGCACTATCGTCCTCTTTCCTTAGATTTCTATAGAACTAACTACGGATGTAATTTTCCTTTTCGTAGATTATGCAATGATTTTAACGTATATTACGATTTGATTGATTTTAATTGTAGTGTTTGTAATTTAAAACGTAGCTTATATGCTAGCATTAATTTGTAAATTATTATATAAAAATGTATTTTCATTATAGTTATAGGTAGTTCATGTTTATTAATTGTTTATTCAGCTTGTGATTAAGTTCTGTAGCTGATTTATGTTCTTGTTGCCATTACTTTTCCCATACCCGCTACAGTCCGGACTGTAGTGTGTACGTGTCCCTACGTAATGGGGACGAGCCCTCCGCGGTCGGGTGAGGGTGGGTTAGTGTGTGGCCGGGGACGTTCGAATAACTACAAACAATAACAAAAAAGAATGAATAAGTTTGACGAGAAAAGAAGTGTTCAGGAGACGATCAGCGAAGGGCAGATGGCTGAAGTTATGAAGGCTCAGGAAGAGGTTATCAACCAACTGAAAGCCCAATTGCAAATACATCAACAGATTCAACAACAACAGGTTCACCAACAACAAATTTAGGTGCAAGGATTAGGGCTGAAGCCTGAACATATAATAGGCGAATTTAGAAGATTACGGCCGTTGTATAGAGGTCACAATCTTAGGCAGTTCATTGCGTCGGTAGAGTCGACAATGGAGTTAGCAGCCGGAAACAAGGACCTCATTTAATATGGACTAAGGTAATCACAAATGAAAAACTAGAAGGAGATGCTGGGAAAATTGTTAGAGAGCTAACAGACGGAGCATCTTGGCAGGAGATAAAAAAACCAACTTCTAAAGGCCCTACTGCCGAGGAGAACCTACGGAGAGGTATTTAATTTCCCCAGAAACGTTAAAGTATGTAACTTAAGTGAACTTTTCGATATATTTATTAAGATTAAATATGAGATTAGCGCAGTGGTGTTGTGCTAATTTTTTTTTACCGGAACGCGTATATATAATTATATAGACAGGGCCGATCCTGTGCGGTCTGATGTCCCAAATTTAACGACGGGGTGATTTTCTATGATAATCCTGGCGGCGGCGTTTTTTAAGGCCTCATGTCTCAAATTTGACGACGGGGGGAGGGAGATTCCCCCAATTTGTTTCGGTTCGGGTCGAGTTCCGGTTCAGCAGAAAAAAACGTTCCGGACTCCGGTACGGTTTCGATTCAAACCCTTGTTTATAAAAATACATACAAAAATGCGTCAAAAATTAGAAAAAAAAATTCAGCAATTCTTTTTAATTTTTTTTTTTTCAAAACGTCGGCCAATTCTCGTTATCAGAAATCATCTTTAGTTTCGGAAAGCGTTCCTGCCCAAAAAGGAAGTAGCGGAACGACGTTCCGGAGCGTTCCGGCTCGACAACACCACTGGATTAGCGTACTATTACTTACTTACTTAATTGGCCATTAACAACCCGATTAACGAATTTCGGCCTGCCGCAACACATGCTTCCAGGCGCCTCTGCTTCTTGCTCGCCTACGCCAGTTGGTCACACCAATCGATGACAGGGCTTCCTCGACTTGGTCCTTCCAATGCAGACAAGGTCGTCCTCTCCGCCGACTTCCGCATATATCCGCATCAAATACACGTCTCGCCGGAACATCCTCATCCATTCTAACGACATGGCCGAGCCAGCGCAGCCCCTGGATGTTAATACGCTGTACAACGTCTATGTCGTTGAGGAGCTCATACAGCTCATTGTTGGATCGGATGCGGAAATCATCGCCAACTCGCACTGGACCGAAGATCTTGCGTAGTACTTTTCTCTCGAACACTCTCAAGGCTGCTGCATCTGTACTTAATAGGGTCCATGCCTCTGCGCCATAAAGAAGCACGGGGAAGATGAGCGTCTTGTAGAGTATTAGTTTTGTCACACGAGAGAGGTCTCTGCTACTCAATTGCCTACTGAGGCCATAATAACACCTGTTGGCAAGATTTACCCTGCGGTTGATCTCCAGACTGACGTCATTTTTGGTGGTAACAGCGGAGCCAAGATAAATAAATTCTTTGACTGTGTCGAAAGTATAGTTATCGGCCGTAATCTGAGAATCAATACGCCGCATGTCTCTACTTGTCGATAACATATACTTCGTTTTGCCCTCATTTACTCCCAGACCCATCTTAGTAGACTCCCGTTCAATAGCACTAAATGCAGCAGTAACATCTCGCTTGGTACACCCTATGATGTCAATGTCGTCGGCATACGCAAGCAACTGGACACTTTTTTGGAAAATAGTGCCATTACGATTCACTTTCGCAGAACACTCTCCAAGACGAAGTTGAAGAGGTCGCATGATAATGGATCGCCTTGGCTGAAACCTCGCACGGTATCAAAAGGTTCGGAGAGGTCCATTCCTACATTGACGGAGCTGCAGGAATTACTCAACGTCATTCTGCATAGCCTTATTATCGAAGGCTGCCTTATAGTAGACAAAAAGATGGTGTGTGTCGACCTGTTTTTCGTGGGCGTTTT
This sequence comes from Sarcophaga rosellei, assembly GCA_930367235.1. NCBI lineage: Eukaryota > Metazoa > Arthropoda > Insecta > Diptera > Sarcophagidae > Sarcophaga > Sarcophaga rosellei. The sequence goes on along the minus strand of OV884019.1, from coordinate 57,266,989 downwards.
CCAGGATTTGGCGTAGTGTGAAGATCTGGTCGATAGTTGACTTGCCAGGTCTGAAGCCGCACTGATAAGGTCCAATCAGTGTTTTGACGAGTGGCTTCAGTCGTTCACACAATACGCCTGCAAGGACCTTATATGCGATAGGGAGAAGGTTTATACCCCTGTAGTTGGCGCATATCATAGGGTCTCCCTTTTTCAGGGCAGGACAGAGAACACTGAGGTTCCAATCGTTGGGCATACTTTCCTCTAGCCATATTTCGTAAATAAGCTGGTGCATGTGCCCTACCAACTCATTACATCCGGTCTTAAACAATTCAGCGGGGAGGACATCAGGTCCCGCCGCTTTATTGCTTTTAAGACGCATTATCGCGTCTTTGACCTCTTCATGGCTAGGCGGCGGAATCTTCACTCCGTCATCATCGATCGGGTTCGGAACATCAACTCTAAAGGCGAAATTGGTGTCGTCATCACCTTGTAGCATAGTAGAGAAGTGTTTCCTCCACAACCTCAGCACCCCCTGCGAATCTGTTACCACGTTTCCGTTCTCATCTTTGCAGGAAGACGCTCCGGGCTTAAAACCTTCGGTTAGACGCTTAACCTTTTGATAGAATTTTCGAGCGTCATTCCTACATATATGCATCTCGACTTCTCCTCTCTCTATAGTTCTCGACAATGGCTCGCGTAGCGGCTGACTGCAACGTTTTCTTGTATGCGACGTTTTTCGCTGCAGCTGCCTCGAAACACTCCTCATCGTACCATTGATTTCGTTGGGGTGGGCGCTCGAAACCAAGTACTGTTTCCGCAGTAGTGCGCAAGGAGTGGGAGATGTTGGCCCACAGTCCACCAATATCGCTGAGATTAGATGGGGAGCGACGGAGCTTATCCGAGAGTTGAGCGGAGAACGCCTCTGTTGTCCTTTGCGATCGCAGCTTCTTGACGTCCAGCTTTCGCAGTGTACTAGAGCGCGCAGACCTCGAGGCGCTAATGCGCAATCGGAACTTGGCTGCGACAAGGTAGTGGTCCGAGTCGATGTTTGGACCTCTGAATGTGCGCACACCTAGTACACTGGAGACGTGCCTTCCGTCAATCGCAATGTGATCGATCTGGTTGGATGTTGATCGATCAGGGGGCATCCATGTGGCTTTGTGGCTTCAGCCTCATACCATTGGTGGTAGCGGTCGCGTGGAGGCTGAACTGTCCGACAGTGGCGCCAAAGATACCTTCCCGCTCGACCTTCGCATTAAAATCTTCGAGAACGATTTTGGCGTCATGGGCCGGGCACTTATCATATACGTCCTCGAGTTCAGCGCAGAAGGCATCTTTAATCACATCGTCCTTTCCTTCCGTCGGGGCGTGAGCACAAATAAGGCTGATGTTATAAAATTTTGCCCTGATGCGGATTGTGGCTATTCTCTCGTTCACAGGAGTGAACTCAGAGACAAGGTGGCGAAGTCTCTTACTAACCACAAATCCGCATCCAAATTCGTGCTTATTATCATGGCAGCTGTAATATATATCCCAAGATGCAAGCCTCTTGCATCCTTGTGCTATCCATCGCATTTCCTATATGGCAGTGATGTCAGTCCTACATTTCATGAGGGCATCCGCCAGCTGGCCGGAATCGCCTACCCTGTTAAGGGAACAGACGTTCCATGTGCCAATACGTAAATCATTGTCCTTTATATGATTGCCATGGTCGTAAACTTTTAAGGGGATCCTAGCGTGCTATACGAATTAGATTTAAGAAGACCGGCAATTTACCTGATGATAGAAAAAATAGATTGACCAATAAGGTCTCATATAGGCAAGAAAGAAACTTTAAGTAATATAATATATTACACGACACTAGGGCAACAGCGTTTGATCATAGATCTAACTTGCAAAAATAGGCTTTGTCAAAATTTGTTAAGATTAAATATGAGATTAGCGAACTATACGAATTATATATAAGAAGACCGGCAATTTACAGCCCTACTTGTATGGATAGGGATTTAGTCGACCTGATAATAAAAAATTGATGGACCAATAAGGGCTCATATACGCGACGAAGAAACGTTAAATAATAATAAAATACACGAAACTCAAACTGTTACACGACACTGGGCAATAGCGTTTGATCATAGATCTAACTTGAAAAACAATGGATTTGTCAATAGTAATAGCACATTTAGAAATCAAATAAACAAACTTCAAAACTTCAATAAAAATACCACAAAAGGAATAAAATTATGGCAGAACTGAACCTCAACATTTTCGTAATTATCACAATTACAATAATCGCAATTTTAACTCTTTTCAACCGCAAAATTTCAACAAACGAAATAGTTATCAGTCTCAAGGTTTTTGTAATCAGCCTCAAAATTCTTGTGGTCGGTCTCAAAATTCCTTTATTTAAAACAGGAATAAACCTGGTTCGCCGCAAACACGTTTATTAGATATGAGTGTTGATACTAACTTGGGTTCACAGAGGTCTCATAACTCAAAATATATGGAAATTGATGCCTTACAGGAAGCTGAAAAAGTTGCTTCCAACGATGAGGCAAATTTTTTAGAACCACCTCGAAATTCAAATAAAAATTCAAATAAACAATTAAAACATTGCGTTGTTACCCCAAAGCCTTCTCAATTTCTTATTAGAGATACCCTTTCATGGAAAAATTATGATGCTATTATGGGTCAGAATTTCCTGGTTCCTTTCAAGGCCAAAGTAAATCTAGACCAAAATTATTTGTAAATATTCGGTAATAATATATTTTTTGAAGAAAATGTTTACCTATTGGCATTTGGCATGATTACAAGTCTTCAGTATATAAAGAATGAAGACATACAAAGCAAGTTCCAGATAAATGATTTAAGCAAAAAGCATGAATCCATTAAAGGCTTACTAAATGAATTTAAGGATTTGTTTTTTGTTGAAGGAGATACTTTATTCGCAACAACTGAAATCCGTCATGAAATAATTACTACTACAGATAAACCCTTGTATTCAAAAATTGATCGGTATCCACAAATTCACAAATCCAAAGACAGACAAAATACATGCTTAAACATAATATTATTAGAGAAAGTAATTCTCCTTGTAATAGCCCATTGTGGGTCGTACCAAAGAAACAAGATAATTCTGGAGTACAAAAATGGAAAGTTGTCAGTCACAGTCGATGATAAGTTTCCCATACCAAATGTAAATGGTATTCTGGATAAGTGGGGAAATCCCAATATTTTACAATATTATATCTTGCCAAAGGATTTCACCAAATTTTGGTAAGAAAAGAAGATCGCAAGGAAACTACCTTTTCAACGCCTTTCGGGCATTACGAATTCATTCCTACGCCATTTGGCTTGAAGAATGAGCCATCAACATTTCGAAGGTTGATGAATTCAGTTCTTCGTGAACAAATTAACAAAACTTGCGTCGCCTATATGGATGACATATTGGTGTTCAGTACATCCCTCGAAGAACACATAAATTTTTTGAGATCAATTTTCAAGACATTAAGAGAGGCCCAATTAAAAATGCAGGTAGATAAATGAGACTTTCTGAAGAAAGAGACGCAATGTTTAGGTCCCTCACTGACTAACAAAGGCATTGAGCCAAACCCTGAAAAAAAATAAAATAATTCAGAATTAGCAATTTCCAAAAACGACAAAACAAATTAAATCTTTTCTGGGAATGACAGGATTCTACAGAAAATTCCTTAAGGATTATGCGAAAATCGCAAGTCCCTTGACAAAAGCTCTTAAAAAACGAACAAATTCATACATATGACCCCAATTACATCTTAGCCTTTGAAAAATTAAAAGAAATTGTTACCAATGCACCAATCCATAGATATCAAATCCTCTCTAAAAGATTCAAGACAACCACCGATGCAAGCAATTTCGCCATTGTCGCCGTTTCTTAAAAGAAGACCATCCAATTGCATATGCCTTTCGAACCACAGGGTACACAGAGATGGCACAGAATTTGGCAGTTGACGATTTAATGTGAAAGGGACAGCAAATATTACCAAAAAGTATTTCTGTCCCTGTCTGATTGTCTTATTGTTTTGTTTATTTATGTTTTGTTAGTTTTCGGTGGGATTTTTTTTATATTGATGCTAATTAATAACAAAATGTAATTTTTGTGTGAAACTATTAATAAATAATAAAAACAACTAATAACAATAATAATTTTTAACTTTTTCTTTCAAGAAATTAAAAAATATTGGCAACTTTCACCAAGAAAAATGTTTACATTTATTTTTATCTTGCACAAGAAACTATATTCATTGTGAACGAAAAATATCCACATTTCGATTAATAACACTGTGCTAGTTGGAAAAAGTGACAAGCGGGGCACCTGGCGGGTTAACCTAATTCGGGTACGCTGAATCCAGTGGTGCTAACCGTTTTTTAGGTTAGCTCTTGTTTTCGAAATATACCGTTATTTCGAAAATGGAGGAGGTTGCACAACATATATTCGCGTAACTCAAAAACGGTTTAGTTTATTATAATAAACTAAAAAACCGAAATTCCGCAATGAAATTTTCTTTAAGTAAGGTTAAACTTTTTCCAATATGCGTAGTCGTTGTAAGAACATAATTTTTTTTGGACCAAAAAAAATAGTTTTTTAGCAAAATTTCGAATATTTTGTTTTTTAAAAAGGCATAAAAAATTTTAAAACGCAGCTGTGCTTCTTTTTATTTTTATTTATTTATTTTTGTTGTTGAAAATTTCTGTTTCTACCTGTTCCAGGTATAACAATAGAATACCAGGCAAAAATATCTAAATATTTTAATATTTTCTGGTTGCATTGATGTTGGGTGCATAGTGTGTAGTCGTGTTTACAGCGTACAACGAATTGGCAAAGAATATTACACCAAGTACTCCGCAGGGAAAGACAAGAGCTAATCAGCTATGGGAACAGCTCACAGCTAAGCTCAATGCTTCTGGCCCACCAATCAAAGATGCAAAATTGTGGTGCACGGTAGTTTAACAGACTTTTGTTTTAGTTTAAATAATAAATGTATAAATATATGTATGTCTTTAGGTATACGCTTTCTTTCTTTTCAGAATCAGAAGAAGACGAGTAAAACCAAAATATATTATCCATTATACGAAATATTTCAACTTTAATAAAATTTTCTTCCTTGGATTAATTAAATTTCATTTATTTTTGTAAGAAAACACATGTTTTTTGTTTGCAATTTTTGCATTTTAGTCAGTGCTGTAAAACGAAATAATTAACTCGAAAATGAATTAGACCCCTGGTTACTCGGTGTCTCGAACCCTAAAGGCGCCTGGAGACGACTAAATAAAACCATCTCATTTGCTTCGATATCGTCGTAATGAATACATCATCCATTCGCGGATAAACAAACAAATATATTTTTTATTGTGAATAATGTAATAGTAAACAAAGAAATATTTTTTTATTGTGAATGTATATTTTGTGTGTGTATGTTTTATTTGTTATTGTTATTTTTAAGAATTTAAATTGTGTTTGGTAAACGTTCTTGCCATCATGGAGAAGAGAAAAAATTTAGAAAATTTATATTAGAATTAATTGCAAAATATCAATGTTTACCAGCGTTGTGGAATGTAAAACTGGAAGAAATAGTAATAGACAAGAAAAAAGAAAACAATATGAAATTTTTCATCCAAAGTTTTTTCCTTTTTTATATTTTCCTTTTTTCTTAGTAAAATTGCACAAGATGTTAAAAGCAATAAATAAATCGTCATCCGATGAAGACATTTTGCGAAGCGCACACTACAAAATCAAGATGCAAATGATGATTGGCGAATTTTATACGTCAATCACACGGCACTCACACTTATGCATTATTTGATTAAATTATTTGATCGTCTCCAGGCGCCTTAAATGTAACCGAAACCAACTACTCAAAAATTAAAAAAGAATTGTTGGCGATTGTTTGGGGTGTTATATACTTCCGATAAGTGCGACCATGAGTGGGTGAGGCCGCGTCTTCAGAGGGGGTTGGTCTAATTAGGAGAGTATAATATATGAGTGAATTATATAAAAGGTGAACTAAACAAAGTTGCCGATTTTTTGAGTCGAATTAATTCTGACACAAATGAAATTAATTATTTAACGGAAAATGATTCCGGCGAAATGAATGAAAATGAAGAAGAAGATTCATTATTGGTCCAAACCGTCCACTCACAAGAAGAAGAGGCTAATGATCACATTCCAATTTTGGATACCGTGGTAAACCGTCTTAAAACACAAATTATCTTAGTAGAGCAAAAAATATTCCAATACAGGAAGTTTTCGGGAAAAACGAATAATTATAGATAAACATTCTTAGAAGGGAAATTTCAAGAGAAAAATTGCTATATTTTCCGAATTAAGTGATCATGACTACAACACCATATAAAAGAATTCAAGGAATTCTCTGGAAACAGCGAAATAAAATTTGTTAACTGTTCGAAATTTACCAAGGATATTGTCGAGGAAAGCGACTTAAAGAAGCAAATAGCATCGTTTCATAAATTTGAAATGGGTCATGCTGGCGCAATTCCAACTTTCGAAAAAATAAAACATAAAATATATAATTCTAATATAAAGGAATTTATTCAAGGAGCAATCAATAATTGCGAGCATTTTTGGCCATTAAAGGGAATGTTACTAAATATAAGGAACTTCCTCGATTAAGAGGGAATTCCAATTAATTTAAAAAACCGAATAGTCATACCAGTAATTCAGATATCGAAAGATTTACTAATACAATCACTGAGAAATTCAGAGTATTTAATTTAGAGGAAAAACTCCCAATAAACACCCAAATGAATAAATTCTACAATAGTGGTTAGCATAGCACAATTAAATGTAGTCCATTGGATGTGCAAAATAAATTGATTGATCGTAGCATAATAAAAGAAAGATTAAAAAACGTTAAACTCAGAGTGATTCAAAAAAGGAATAAATCAAGAATTTCTTTTTTTTTTTGCATTGTATTTTGATTATGTGAGTGTGATAAGAAAACACTCTCTGTTGTATACAATTGTAGGTAAATATACTCACGTATGTATATATTTATGTATGTATGGGTGTTGTGTATTTGGTTTGTAATGGCTTTATTTGTTCTTTTCATTTTTTATTTATTTTTTAAATTCAATTTTCTTGTTTTCTTCTTCTTTTTTAGGTTATCGTAACTGTTTGTGTTGTCGAAATAACAAAATTGAATTAAATTTTGTAAACATTGGATTTGGCTTGGAGCGGTATGCGCATTCATATGTGTATGTACATACATACATATGTACATGTATATGACGTTATTGTGGCCTATGATTTGTGTTTGTGTGTAGAAACCCATTGAGTTGCCTTCGTAGACGTTACGTATTCTCGTGTTTGAAGTTTATTCAATAATTGAATTGGTTGCTCAAAGATTATAATTTTGTTTTTGTTTTTTTGCCTTGAGTTTTTTTTTTATTACAATAAATTACAACGCATAGATTTATTCATTAACAAATAAATGCCTGTATTTTTAATTGTTATCAGTGTTGACGTTTTTGGATATTTCCAGGAGAGCATCAAGAAAGAAAGTAAAAGTCAGAAAGCTAGAGATTGTTACCAACATTGTGTGCATATTATGCCATATACACGCACATGTGAAAATATCATGCGACTGTAACGTGATCCTAGGTAATTTTAAGGGTGATTCCCTGATAATTCTCAATTAGTCATATGTACATTGAAAACATATGATTTATTTCATAAAAATAATCGATTATCGGCATTTTAATTTGTTTAATTGGTCATGAGTTATTAGGTACATGACTTTGTTTTGTTTTTTCCAATACTATACTAATTGAACACTTCGTTTTAGCAGTTTCAACGACTTTTGATAATTTCAACGTGTACCAGCGATTGAATGTTTTTTATTTTTTGTTTCTTAAAACAATAAAAAGATTCAAATATCTATTTCTTTTTCTCAATTTTTAGTATCAAATTATTTTCATTTGAATAAAACTCAATGGTTCTATTATCTAACAACCGTGTATTTTATACGTAGAGAATAGGAAAGAAGGATCTGTAAAGAATTATAAGAGGTTAAGACATAAAGAAGAACCGAAGTTTGATAAAAAGCCTTTAGAAAATGTTCAATCCGGCAATATTAAACGACCTTTTAAATTTACAGGTCGTGACAGTCATACTCACATTAATTGCACAAATACACCTGAATCTGACATATCAGGAATATGCGCATTAAAGAAAAAACATTTATTTTTCATAATAATTGTAATTTAATTTTTAATAATAGTTTTAAAAAATGCTTTTTCTGAATCAATGAAACAAACAAAGATCAGTTTGACTGGAAATTTCTTTATAACGTTTAAAATTGCAGTATAACACTTCGCTATCAGACATTTTCAAATACAAAATTTTTAATTCAAGAAAAATATTTTTACCAAAATCTCTTTTTGTATAACAAATCAGATGTAAGACCTAAATATAATAATATCGTTATAGATCGCTTTGGAAATGTAAAAAAAAAAATTGAAGAACTCAAATTTCATAAAAATGTTTCTTATAGTTTGAATGTAATACTCTTTATTATTATCAATGTGATTTTTGTCGGTTTGCTTCTTTTAGAGAAACGAAATACAGTAGTTTTGATTTAGCTGTCTTTTAGTAACGTGCGCATTGCCTTTACCTGCACAAAAATTTTGTTTCGTGTCTTCAAATTCTATACAAAATACTTTTTAAAGTGCACTATTTATACCTGCACATTTAATATATGTGCCTTATATTTTTTGAACTTTATAACTTTTTTCATAGCAAAAATTAAAGTTATCTGCGTCGAACAGAAAAGAAATCTTCATAAAAATTTGTATTTAAAAAACGAAAATCTCAATTAATTTTGTAAAATTGTAGTTTGCTGGCAGTCTTTACGCATTGTTGTCCGGTGCTGGGCTTTGAGATAGTAATCTATAATTATTCCATACGTGCTCAATTAGGCAGGTAAAAACATTTAATTTAGCTGCATTTTTGGCTTATCTGCACAAAAGTCTTGCAAAAGTTAGTTGTGCACGTAAGTCAAAACTATTGCAATATTAAAATAAAGATTGAACAACAAAGAAATAAAGAATCTGCGAATAGTACTATTGGTATAATAATGAAAAAGTACTGGCCGGCACAGCCACATAATTAAGAAATATAAATATAATATATAAACAAAGAAAAAACAACAACAACATACACTTACCTTGAATGTTGAAAATTAAAAAAAAATTTTATATTTGTTATAATTTTTAAATAAAAAATATTTTATGTCAAAAGCACAAATATAAATCATATTATAATGCGAAATCCTGGAGTATTTCGTACAACGGGGGGTAGAGGAGTTGCATTCACATTCCCTAAACTACTAGTATTGGCTGGTAAAGTGTAGGGAATTCAATATATATTTAAATTACACATTTGTTTTTCTTTCCCAGATTTTGCCAGACAACAGCTAGTCAGTAGTTTAGCTCTAGTTATAAGTAGAATATTTTTGAGAAGTTAGTCTTAAGACCGCATTCAAAGAAGAGTAAAGAAAAATAAATATAAAGAACAAAATTTTTTATTTTAATGAAAATATTATATAAAGTCCTTTATTAATATAAAAATATATATAAAGAATAAAAATTCTTTAAATATAAGTCGAGTTATTTAAAGTCGCGTGATGTAATATTCTTTGAAGATTCTTTTGAACAAAATGTTAATGATCATGATGGGTAAGATGCGTATAAAATCAGTTTATTGAAAAATGATAAAAGAAAAACCCGAAATTTTTTGATGACGAAGTAAATAAAGATTTTCAAAAATATAAAAGAAGTTCACGTTGTTGGCAAAGGAAAAGAAGCAGGTCAAAAAACAGTCTTCCTGGAGACCAGATTTAATGCACATCGTAATACACATCCTCGCAACGAAAATTTTGTCGCTTAAAAAATATCCTTCGTTATTTAAAGAAAAATCCTGCAGGTTAAATACTAAAATTCTTCAGAAATTCGGATAGGGGCAACAGCGACAGAAAATCTTTCTCGGGACACATTATGTTTGTGTATGTAGACCCTATTCAGTGGGAATCTCGTAAGCATTCCATAATAGCTTTAAGCACTATGGAAGCGGAATATGTTGTGTTGTGTCAGGGTGCAAAGGAAGCAGTGTTTGTCGCGGTATTCTGATTTAGATGGGACATAAGAGTTCACAGCGGGACCAACCCCTATTTTGTGTGATAATCAAAGTGCGGCGTGTATGGTTAAAAACGGCAGGATTTCAAAAAGAAGCAAACACATGGATATTTGTTTTCATTTCATTAGACTGGTGTATGAAGAAAAGGTTATTGAATTGAAATACGTAAGCCAGGATGAAAATGCAGCCGATATTTTAACAAAAGCATTGAATAAATAAACATTTATTAACGGCTGTAAATTATTGAAATTAAAAATGCAACATGTAGAAATATTTAATTGCTTTTGCTACATTTGGTTTGAGGAAGAGATTGTTAAATAAATAAATATGCAGCTTTGTTTTTGAAATCTAATCTTCAACTCTGAAATATAATTTTTTTTATAAATGACTTTTTATGCATTCTTTTTTTGTAGTTTGAGTAAAATGAAATTGAATTAAATAAAACGAGTCAGCTTGGTGGAACGCCAATCTTCAAAAACTCTGCTCTTTTCCTACTAGCTCTTTATTAAGGTAAAAACTACGGGATATTGTCTAAGTACCCCAAAATCCTAGACTTTCTTCAAAAGAACGATAGCACATGATAGAAATCCCAGAGGTTCTACTGAGCACTTATTTTCCCAGTTGTTTGTAAGTCAAAAGAAAATACGAAAAGTTTTTCTGATGCTGTCATTCGATCGGCAGCCATTTGACTGCGAGCCAGTTCTGCCTCTTTTTTCCTTAAAAAAAAGTGGTCCGTGTAATATTGATAAAGTGGAAGTTAAAATAAATCCAAGTATACTTTATTTTTAAAACTATTGATTCCACTTCACAAGTACGGGATCCTGCAGCAATTAGACTGGTAAGAAGGCACTAAAATTTTAAATTATCATGAAACATTTGCTAGTGTATTTGAGTTGGACAAAAAATTGCAAAACTGCAAATTGATAACTGTTATCATTCAATGGTTGCTAGTGGTGCATTATTGAAACGATTTACATAAGATTATTATTCTTCTGAAATAAATTACTTATTATTCAATTTCCCAAAATATTTTGTCGTTTAATGGTGTTAATCTTTACTATTTAGGAAAGTTATAATAAATATAAAAAGTTATGACTATCCCAAGTGCTTGGACACTTAAATTTAAGATTTTTCAAAAGTTAATCACTTTGTGCACTAAACGGCTCTACTAAAATGTGAAAAAATGCATAAACTCCACAAAATACTCCAAGTTTTGCAAAAAATACAAGTCGTGAGTACAATGAAAGTCCATCAGATAAGATAGGAATCTACACCCATCTGATCTTACGATCTTGTGAATTGTGTCTCTCACCATAGGATAGAGGTATGAGTAGGACTAGGGTGTTATAAGACCCGTGCCAAAAGTCAATCTGACTGGTGCTATCTAAAAATTTCGCAATCTCTAAAGAATATCCAAGATACCAGGCGACTTCCAGGATTAACATGCGAATCCCTTATCAGGTGGACCTTGTCGGTAACTCGTGGGATCAATAATTGAAGAAAATTGAAAAACAAGAAATAATGTAGCAAATTTTTAAAAGTCCTGAATTATGTTACATTATATTGTATTATATTACAATACATTACATTATTATATTATATTGTAATAACGGGGTATTCCTTTATGGAAAGATCCCAATGGAGGACTGCCCCATTATTAATGGTTGTTGTTATTATTTGGATTAGGAATTTTATATTTGTCAGACACAGTAGTCCACGGAGGTCTTCCTGCGTCCTAACAAGTTATTTATTTATTTATGTCAAACACAGTAGTCCACGAAGGTCTTCCTGCGTCCTAACACCTTTTGGTTTTTTTGAAAAAGTTCGAAACAAGCGCTCTTAATTTTTTGTTATAACTTTATTCTTTGATTGTTTCTATCAGAATGACACAAATTTTACCATTGCCCTGACCTTACTTAAGTTTATGAAAATTATCAAAGTCGTCTAGTACATAACGAAAGGCTTAATTACAAAAACAAAATAATGTAATGCAAATGAGAGAAGTTAAAAGAATAAGAGAACAGTTATGATAGAGTTATTGATTACATTTTATGGTTATTATGATTGTGATAGAAACTTTAAGCAAATTTTTTCACTTTGTTTATGTTTTTTAACAGCTGTTTTCGTCTTACTTTATTATTGTCTTATACCAATGGTGTAAACACAAAAAAAAATAATCATACGACTATTATTCTCTTTTTTGAAATACGGATGGAATTTCATTTTACTTTTTCATCAGACTTTACATATTACTTTTGTGATCATCATAATCATAATAACCATCATCATAATCATAAATTAAAATGCCGGGAATGGCTACTACAGCGTAAAACTGGAGACAAATCAACAACTTTTTCTAAATCCATTAAATTATTAATTAAATATTGAATATAATTCTAAAAATATTTTCACAAAATAGGAATAATTGTTTGTGCCAAAAATGTTTTTTGTTTTTGTTTTTTTTGCACATGTGTTTTACACTTTTTTGTGTTGTTTACATAAAAATACATCCCTGATCTAATGAAATTTTCTTGTTTTTTGAAACATTTCAAAAAATGAAGAGAGCCATACGACTGTCAAATTTTCATCCGTATTTTCTCTCATTGTGTGATAGTTTCATTACATATTTGGGGTATTCACACGGTCGTCATAAAGTCATATTATCATAAAATAATAACACGAAAAATATGACTGCTGTGAGCAACCCTCATAAGTTAGTGTGCTATTTCAAATTTGAGTCAGCTGATGAAAGAAAAATACAATTATAAAAAATTCCAAATATTTTAAATTAAAAATGCCAAAAACAAGTCCAAAAACTGAAATAATAGCCGGTTTGTGCGAAAAATACATATTGGACATTACTATGGCTGAGCATCTTCTAAACAATCCATTTTTATAAAAATTATTAAATATTTTGGCACAAAAAAAAAATATTTAAAAACATAAACATAAACAGCTGTTATTGATTACTAAGCCGGTAATAATTTCTGACGGCGGTTATTTTAAATACGTTCGGTGCCGCCAATCAGCTAACGTATACAAACAAAATTTTCTTTTATATATTAATGTATCAATTTTTTTGTTTTAACTTTATAAAAGTTAATAACTTTTATAAATAAATTATTAAAATGTATTTAATCTCGAAGTTATAGAACTTTGCAGAAGTTAATAGCATATTTTACGTACATGTTGCGAATATTCAACGGCGCCAACTTCTAAATATTATCAACGGGCTCGATAACGACTTTTTCCCTTTTGACTTAGGTTTACACTGTTTAAATATGACAAAACAATAAACACATCACAAAAGGTACTATTATTTTATGACTTTTTTGTTTGAAGCACAACAACAATTTTTTAAAACTATCATACAAATTTAGTATTTTATGACAATATGACCTGATAGCACACCGTGTGAATAACCCAATTATGTTTAGGCGATCCCATCCATACTCTCCTACATAAAATTTTGACAGTTCATATTACTTGTGTGAAGGGAGCTTTAATGATTACATTCACAGGGTGAATACTATACTAATAGAAAATGTATGTAACGGCCGGACAATATTTTAAATAATATGAAAATGTGTTAATAAATGTAATTTAGGCCGCTACAATATTATATTATATAATATTATATTATATTATATCATATTATATTATATTATATTATATTATATTATATTATATTACATTATATTATATTATATTATATTATATTATAATATATTATATTATATTATATTGTATTATATTATATTATATTATATTATATTATATTATATTATATTATATTATATCGCCGTGGTCTAGTAGGTAGTGTGTTGGCTTATTAGATGAAAGGTCCGATTTCGAATCCCGGGTCAGACATCAAAACGAAAATATGAAAATATTTCTTCGGCGACTTCCTCTCAGCAGATTTCTGGCAAAAACTCTGAGAGTAAAAATTGCCATGAAAAGCTTCTCAAAAAATCTGTCGTTCGGAGTCGACTTTAAACTGTAGATCCCGCCACTCATGTATAAAATTAACGCACACAACATGAGTGGTGTTGAGAAGCTAGGCTGTAATCCTGACTGAAGGGTTGTAATGGCCAATTATGTATGTATGTATATTGTATTATATTATATTATATTATATTATATTATATTATATTATATTATATTATATTATATTATATTATATTATATTATATTATACTATATTATATTATATTATACTATATTATATTATATTATATTATATTATATTATATTATATTATATTATATTATATTATATTATATTATATTATATTATATTATATTATATTATATTATATTATATTATATTATATTATATTATATTATATTATATTATATTATATTATATTATATTGTATTATATTATATTATATTATATTATATTATATTATATTATATTATATTGTATTATATTATGTTATATTATATTATATTATATTTTATTATATTATATTACATTATATTATATTATATTATATTATATTATATTATATTATATTATATTATATTATATTATGTTATATTATGTTATTTTATGTTATATTATATTATATTATATTATATTATATTATATTATATTACATCATATTATATTATATTATATTATATTATATTATATTATATTATATTATATTATATTATATTATATTATATTATATTATATTATATTATATTATATTATATTATGTTATTTTATATTATATTATATTATATTATATTATATTATATTATATTATATTATATTATATTATATTATATTATATTATATTATATTATATTATATTATATTATATTATATTATATTATATTATATGATATTATATTATATTCGGAATTCGGTAAAATCCACTTGCGACTCTTAAACCGAATCCCGTCTCAACAAAGGACATGAAGGAAGTGGTTAAACCTAAGGAATGCGAAAAACCTGAAAGTTCAAAACACTCCAGAGTGCAATTTGCCAAAACCGTCGGCCTTGCCAAAAACGAGGTTGCTGCAAAAGCCGGTGCCACCCAGCACCGAAGCCTGTTAAAAACTTCACTGACACTAACGGATAATATAAAGAGAAACAAAAAACAAAGCAAAAAACATTAAAAAAAATATATATGACAAATACAAGATATTTATATTAAAATAAAATACCAACAAACACAAACATTCAGGAAATATAAATATAAACATAAACCGTAAACAAAAACAAATATAAATGAATACACGAAGTGAAGCAACCTTAAAGAAATTAAGAGAAGCAAAGCAATGTTCAACTCCTGAAAACTCTTTTAAAATACCTTGTTTAACAAGTGATGATAAAGCTTTCATTAGAGAATTAATAAAAGAAAGTGAAAGCATCACGTCTCAAATCATTAAGGACTCAATAAAAGAAAGCGAAGAAAAACATTTTAATTTTATAAATACTTTGATTAAAGAGAGTGAACATCAAATACTCTCTGTGATTGAAGACAAAATAAATAATATACAGGTTCAAATAAATAATATTAATGAAAGAGTGAAGGGCTTAGAAACCAATAGTTTAAGAGTAGAACAAATGAAAGACGAAATTTTTGATCTAAAGAGAAAAATATTAAAACAGGAAAACTCTATTGTTGCTGGCAGTATACGAATTAGTGGTGTATCCTGCAATGAAAATGAAGACCTGAACAAAATTTTTGGTAACATTTGTACCTCTTTAAAAATAGCTACGCCAAAAATTGAAAACAGTTACAGACTCAAGAAAATATATAAAAACAATAGACCGTATGAACCAAAGCATGAAGTTATTGCTGTGAAACTACAGTCACCGTTTGAAAAAAATTTTGTTCTCAAAACAATTTCAAAATATTGCCGCGAAAATAAATCAACTTTATGCTTAAGAAATGCTGGGTTTGACAGTAATCAGCCAATATATGTGAACGAAAACTTGACACCGCATAATCACCAAATATTTAAGGAAGCAAAAAAATATCAAATCTACATTTACGCTGCGAGGTCTCTTTTATATAAAGAAGCACGAGTCAGATGAACCAATATTAGTTGAATTTTTTGAGGAATTGACACATCTTTTTCGTGAATAGTACTAGCTGCATAATTACAGTAGTTTTGACTTACCTGCATTTCACTTAAGTGCATTTTGCATTTAAGTGCACAAAATTTGTATTCCGTATATTTATTTTACCAAACCCATATAAATTTCTGAATTTAAGTGGATTCTTCATACCTGCACATTTAAGATACGTGCATAATATTTTAGGAAGCTTTTGCTGGTTTTGATTAAAAAAATTTCATTTAGCTGCCTAATAGATTTCAACTTTTGAACATTCACCTTTTTGTCTGAAAAAGTCAAAGACGACTTTTTGTTTTAACTATACAATCCTACTTTCTAATACATACAACGTAATCAAAACAAAATAAGAAAAATAAGGATTTTCCCTACAAAATAATGTTGCAAACATCTAATTAATATTAAAAGTAGCTAAAATAGCAAATTTGTCATTATTTATAGCCGCAAAATTCGCAAAGCTCTAGTTGAAAGCTCAAAGCTAAGAACACCGTTTTTTTTATAAAAAAGTAAACAAATTAATCATTACTTCAAACGTTCAAAGAAAAATGTCTAAGAAAAAATTAACATCTTTATCAATAAAAGAAAAAATTAAAATAATAAAAGAAATTGAAGAAGAAAACATTGCAAAAAACACTATTTGTTTAAGGTATAAATGTGACGTTTCGACTGTAAACCGCATTTAAAAAAAAAGCAGAAATAAAAGCTTCGAGAAGTTCAAACAATTTAAAGAAAAAGAGATATCGAAAGGGCCTGCATGACAATGTTGAAAGGGCACTTGGAATATGGTTCGATCAACAGAGAAATAAAGGTTGTGTTTTAAGTAGTATGGTGCTCATAAAAAAGGATAAAGAGTTTGCAGTAGAATTTGGAGAAGACTTTGAGCCTGACAGCAATTGGCTATTTAGGTGGAAGAAACGCCAGAATATTAAAATAGGTGCAATTCACGGGGAGGCATCAGACAACATGCTGACAGTGCAAAAATCTATATTGAAAATATTTTACCGGATATTTTAAAAGATTATTCACCGGAAAATATAAAAAAGGTATACGCAATCCGAAAATCAAAAAATCCACGTTGTTTAAAAGTACCATATTTTTCTAACGAAAAAGCTTGGATGACATCCACTTTGTGGTATGAAATACTCCACATGTTGGAAATTGAAATGAAAAAAATGAATAAAAAAATAGTTTTAATTGTAGACAACGCCAGCTGTCATGAAACGGTAACCTTGGAGAATACAGTTGTACATTTTCTACCTCCAAATACAACCACCCTAATCCAGCCATTGGACCAGGGAATAATATCAACATTTAAAGCATATTATAGACAAATAATTGTCAGCAAACAAATTTCAGCATTAGAGAGGGATATGACTGTAAAAGATTTTTACAAATCTGTATCACTTCTGGACGCACTTTTATTTTATAAAACGATCTTGGTGGTTGGTGACATGTATTTCGAATTGTTTCCGAAAAGTAAATTTGTAACATTATAATATTTTATAATTGAATTCTCTATATTTTTGTAGGCTGGATTTTTTCGCTTCGCTTCCAGAAAATGATATTGAAATCAGCGAAGAAGTTTTTCAAATATTATGCCTGAAAGTGTGGAATACATACACTGTGATGACGATATTGACTGTTATGGACATTTGACTGAAACAAAAATAATTAATGTTGTCGCCAATGACAACTCTGAAGTTTGTGTACAAATTGCACGCGAAGAATAAGAAGACGAGGTAGTAGATCTTGTTCCTTCATTGAAGGATGCTTTGAAAGCATTAAATGTTGTTCAAAAGTATTGTTTTTTTAAAAGCATTGATATACCTATTGACGAAATAGAAACAGAAATGCTAAAATAATCTATAAGGCGAGTTAAACAAAAAACTATAACTGACTTTTTTTCTAAAATACATAGTATGTACATATGAGAACTTAATGATTTCCAAAATTATATTTATCCTGTTTTTGTTTGTTTCTTAAATGAATAAGTATTTTTTAGTTTGATAACAGACTTTTTTCAAATACATAGTATGTACGTGAACTTAATTATCTCCAAAATTATTTTTTTGTTTGTTACTTAAATTAATAAGTATTATTTTTAGTTTTATGTAATTTGTTTTCTTTTGAATAATAATATGTTTTTGTTTTAATAAATATGAACTGAATAACAATAATACATAGTTGTTTTTACACCCTATTTTTATTCATTAAAATTATTTGCTGTTAGCTGCTTTTTTGGGCAGTAAACCAGCATTAATGAGCAGGTAAGTGCATTAACGTTAACTGCCTTTTTGGCTTGCCTGCACAAAATATCGCGCAAAAGTTGGTTGTGCAGGTAAGTCATAATTACTGTAATTATATTATCAATAATATCAATTATTTTATTAAGCTTAATTTTACTATCTGTAATTTTTTAAATTATTTTCGTATTCTTATCTCCGTTATAAAATTGTATGTCTTAAATGTATATTTAATCATGATTTGTCTTTTGTGTTTAAAAAATAAACTGTTAAATGTAAATGGTACATGTATGTTTAGTTGCGTTGCGTTAATATATCCAAATGTCAAATATTGTGAATGAACAATTTCGTTCTAGAGATGGGAAGTTTAATATGATTAGAATACTAGATAAACAAAAACAAGGCTTTAAAATCTGCCACATTACCGCCCAAAGTCTAGGAAACAAGTTGGATGAGTTCCGATATTTATTTGAGAACTCTGGAATTGATGCCATATGTGTTTCCGAAATCTAGTTCCATAGCGGGATAAGTGATAGCTTTTATGGTGTTAATGGTTACCGTGTTTTTCGGTCTGATAGATATAAACATGCTGGTGGAGTAGCAATATATGTATATCATGTAAAATGACACTATCTTCAATCAACCGAATGACGTTGAATATGTATTCATTGAAGTCAATCACAATGGTACCACATTGCTACTCGGTTGTGTCAAGAGACCGAATAGAAATATAAAATCTGATGGACTTGTCAGTCAACTCTTATCAGCGTCGTATCCTGAGGTTATAATAGCCGGAGACTTTATGATGTTATCATTTAACTTATTTCCTATTAATGAAGGTAGACCTACACACTTTACAAGTACTAATAGCACACTACTTGATTTATTTTTCATTAGTAATAAACATAAAGTTTTACATTATGATCAACTAACGGCCTTTTTAAAACATGATCTTATTTTTGCAGTATATGACTTTGCAATACAGAAACCCTCCACAACGTTTAATTATCGTGATTTTAAGAGTCTTGATATCATGGCCTTAGAAAATGATCTTAATAATATACAATGGGATCAAATGTACCGCCTGTCGTCAGTTGATGAACAAGTTTCCCTAATAAACTCCATTATTTTGGAATTTTATAACAAGCATGTTCCTGTGAGAACTAAAACAGTCAGAAGCTGTGAACGGCTGCGGTTTAACAATGAAATAAAATCATTAATACAACCTCGGAATTATGCATATTGCTGTGGTAATGATACAGGACACCAGAATATCGTGAGCAGTATTATCTAACTAGGAAAGCTGTTGTGTCTAAAATAAAACACAATAAATCTGTTTATTACTCCAATAAATTCAACAGTGTTGTTGACACGAAAAGGACATGGAAAATTATACATGATATTGGAATTGGTAAAACAACTAATCGCGAAAGTGATGTTGATGTCAATGCGCTTAACGAATCATTCGTCAATATTCCTTTGCCAACTGTGAACCCTGGTTTTTATTCTCAAATGCCACCAAATGACCCATCCGTTGCAAAATTTAGTTTTAAGTGCCTTGATCTTAATGATGTAGCAGAAGGTTTCTACAAGGTTAAATCAAATGCAGTCGGTTTGGATGATATTAATCCAAGGTTCATAAAGATACTACTGCCATGGATAATACATCCTATTAAGTATTTGTATAATACAATTATTACCACCAGTATTTTCCCAACGGAATGGAAATATGCTAAAATCATACCAGTTCCAAAAACTGGCAATGAATATCGCCCAATATCAACTTTACCATACCTTTCCAAAGTTTTCGAGCGGCTTATTTATAAACAAATGGTTGAATTTGTAAATCAGTACAATTCACTAACTGACCGTCAATCAGGTTTTCGATCTCAACATAGCTGTTTAACCGCCCTGACCGATGTAACCGAAGACATAAGAAATAGTTTCGACGATGGGAGGATAACATTCTTAGTTTTGCTTGACCATTCAAAGGCCTTTGATACAGCTCACCATTCAATACTGTGCTTCAAACTAGCTAGAATGTTTAACTTATCTTCTACAGCCGTTAGATTGATGTCCACACATCTAACAGACAGATGGCAATACGTCTCCAATAAAGGACTACTTTCTAACCCTCTTCACGTGAGAAGAGGTGTTCCGCAGGGCTCCATATTGGAACCTTTACTGTATTCCATTTACGCTAACGATATACCAGAGCAGCTCAAACATTCTAGAATTCAAATGTATGCTGATGATATTCAACTCTACCTTGATAGCTCAATAGCTTCCATCAACACTGGAGTTAGAGATCTTAACACTGACCTTAATAATATTTCTCTTTGGGCGACTGCAAATGGTTTAAGGATTAACCCTAACAAGTCAAAATGTATGGTAATTTGCAAAAAATCCGCAAGGATTGAATCTAGTATTAATGTTTTCTTGGTATTGTTAATTCTGCCAGAAATCTTGGCGTGGTTTTCAACAATACGCTAACCTGGTCGGATCACATAAACCAAACATGTGGAAGAGTTTATAGAATGCTAAGGTGCTTATAGGCTTCGCAGTATTACACTCCACCAAAAATAAGACTACTTCTGGCAAAAACTTATTTAATACCAACTCTGCTGTATTCATCTGAAGTCTTCTCCGGCTGTAATTCAAAAGACACTGCGAAACTCAACAGTACTTTCAACAACATTGTACGTTATATATTCTGCCGAAGGAGATTTGATCATGTCTCTTACTTCTCCAAACGCATATTTAATATCTCCTTTAATAACTATATAAAGTTAAAGAACTTGGTTTTTCTTCACAAAATTATTACATCAGAGCACCCAAAATATCTTCGCAAACGCTTAAGGTTCATGAGGTATTTAAGAGGAAAGGGTATTGTGTAGATTCCTCTTCGGGATGCAGCGTCTGAGAGACAATTTTTCATATTAAGCATCCGACTCTGGAACCAACTTCCTCCAAATGTGCAAGTTATTGGCAACGCAAATAAATTTAAACATGTACTATATCAATATTATCAAGCGTAATCTGCTGTAAATGTCAGTTGTAAATATTGTTATTTATTTTTTACTATCTTTATTTTAATTTTATTTTATATTATTGTTTTTGTATTTATTTATTTTTTATTTCTTTTTTATACACATATATAATTTATAAGTTTTGAATTTTATGAGTATTGATATAACTTGCCAGATTCTGATACTTTAAATTATAAGATATTACGTCTTGTTGTATCAGAAATTCAAATTTAATAAATAAATACAAATACAAAAATACAAGGAGCGGTTAAGTGCTACACGAGTCCTCAAACGGATCTCAAATGACAGGCGAAAGCTGCATGATACGCAGTCGTTTGCGTCTGCTAAAAAATAATTGGCCAATTTAGAAAAGTTAACCACGGAGAGTTCTGCGGAAGGTGTATAGCGATGTACCAAATGATAAGATAAGATAATAAAAGAGATGGCGATGGCTGATCGCTCGGGCCAGTCACACTAGAGGTTAGTAGAAAACGCCTTGACCGAATTTGTGGCCGGTATCAAGGACACTTTAAGGTCGTAACGCTATCATCTATCTCATAGACGGAAGACATCAAGTCGAGCGTCAAATTAGAGTTGATGTAAAATACGACATTCTTAACTGTCTATCTAGATGCTATTAAAACCAAACACTTATGTTGTGTGTGTTCATTTCATACATGACCGATGGGACCTGCAGATTTGTGAGAAACTTTTCATGGCAATTTTAGTTTCTCTCAGAGTTCTTGTCAAAAACCCACTGAGAAAAGTTGCGGAAGAATTTTTTTATATTTCGTTTTGCTGGAGATGTATGACCTAGGGTTTAGCCTCACGTCTAATAAACCAACGCACTATCTACTAGACTGCGACAATTTTGAATACTTATTAAAAATAACTTAAAGGCATATCTGCTCCCTTCTTTCAGTAATGAAGACTTAACTACAGTAACGGCCCAGATCAAAGATAATGGAATAATGGATCTCTTCCACTCACATGGTGCTATATCTAAACGGTCTAGTGAAGAAACTGGTTACAGAAGATATGTACCCATATTATATGGAGCAGCACTAACGTCTATAAACGGCTTGAGTCACTCTTTCATTTCAATATTTTCAATAGTTTAATGATTAGTAACGTAGGTAAGAGATCCACTTTTGTAACAGACAATAGAAAAGAGGTATTAAATATAGTCCTTACCTCGAACACAATTTAGGATAACATCCGAGAATGGAAGATCACGGAAGAGCACTCCTCTCTGATAACAGATTTATTTAAATTTGTTAATGTGGAAAGAAAATTCGTTAACCTCGAACACTGAAAGGAATATTAAGTATTCCTAGGTAAGTTAGGTTAGGTTAGAGGACGTGTACCTGCCACCTGACACATGAACAGTACCCGGAGGTCGATTTGACCCACTGTACATAACGTCCTTAAGAAGAGAGGATGCAAGAGGGGATAGGAAAAAGGAGAGGAAGTAGGAAGGGAGAATGGGAAGCGAAGGACTTACATAAACCAAACAAAGCAAAAAAGGAGAACGCGGCTACACTGATGAAGCCCTAGCACTTCTCAACCAGCTGAAGTTACTAATGAATCTGTGGAGAGCCCTGTTGTCGGCTCTCGACACAGAATACAAACCCCCAAAGAAGCCCCTGCCGAGGGTCCTCAACCTCAACCTACCAAGGGCTTGGCAGTTACAGAGGAGGTACTCAACAGTCTCTAATTCCACCTCATCGCAACATACCCTGCAGTAATCCGGCTGGGATCTGTTCGAGATTCGCGTCAGGGACTTCTTCTCGCACTGCCCTGTGATAAACCCTATAATCAACTTTAAACTGGCCTTATCCAAGCCCAGCAGCCAACCTGTTCTTACACTGTCGGTCTGGTCCAAAAGTCCTCAACGACTTATTGCATTCGCGAACTAGCCGTGATTTGCACTATAACGACTCAATGTCCCTTAGGGCAGCCTGACTGTCAACGAAGATCATGTATGATTCCGATGCGGGGCCATCAGCTATGTCCTCAATAGCCTTCAAGATTACGAAAATCTCCGCCTGCAACACGCTGCAGTCATCATTTAACCTGAAGTGAAGTTCAAACCGAGTTCCTTACAGAAAACCCCAGCACCTGCACCTCCACCTAACTTAGACCCATCTGTGAAGATGCGTATACCTCTCTGCCCCTGGAGTATCCCATCATTCCATTGTGCCCTTTCCGGAATAAATGTTCTTAAACCAGGCAGGAACATAGCCTCAGGCACAATATAATCGGAGGATTTTTCCGAAAGTCCATACCTCCCGTCAGGAAAGACGACGTTCAGAACCCTGGAGCGACCTATCGAGCGTTGTTTCCAGCAGACCGATTCAGGCAGAGCATAGTGTCAAGAGCAGCCTGAGGGCAACTCTTCAACACTCCAGTGATACTCAAGAAGGCAATCCGCTGAACCTTACCTAAGATTTTCCGTTGAAAACTCTTATCTAAGGCACACCACCAAACAACACAACCATAAGTAATAACCGGTCTAACAATCGCCAAACATATTCAACGAATGGCACTAGGCGGAAGACCTCAGCTCTTACCTATTGAGTTCCACTACTGGTAGAAAGAATGAAAAAGGGACTGAACCTTTTTCATTTTTTCCTCGGTGTTTCGTTTCCAGTTCGGCTTGCTGCCCAGGACAACAACTAAGTACTTGGCCTCCGAAGATAGCTGAAGCTCCCTACCACCTAACTTTGGCAACCTGAAGTTTCCAAATTTGTACCAACGCGAGAACAAAACTAGGTCCGTCTTATTTAGATTTATACCCAGACCAATTTCTTAGCCCAAGAGGATGAAACTCCAAGAGCAGCTTGCACCTACCAGAATAATCACATCATCGGCGTATGCCACAACCTTAAAGTCCCTATTTTCCAGAAGCTTAACCTCTTCACGCCCTTGGCCACATATGTGGACGTTTAATTTGTTATAATTATAATTGTAATAATAATAAAAACAACAAAAATTTTATAATAACTTATTGACTACCAAATCCTCTAACAAGAGAAGTAAACATTTTACCGTTTGTCTGCACTGATGATATTATTTCCGATGCACAGTTGGATACTTAAAAAAATGTGAAATAATTCGTTGGCAATCTGTTTTATTGGATTATATCAAGAAATCGTTAATATTTGAAAAAAAAATAATATCAATAATATAATAAGTTTTACCATCACTACCTAAAAAATCTGACAGCTCCACTAAAGTTAAGCCTGGAATCAGACTGGACGGTATAAGGCATTATCCTAAATACAAGGAACTGAAAAATCCCCTCAGATGTCACGACAAAAATTTTGTAAGACGAACTCTCTACATTTATGAGAAATGTTAAGAATATATATGCCTGATATGCCCGGAATGTATGAAAGCATTTCACACATATATTACCACTAACGCTCAGTGGCCACAAATGTGGACGTTATCCCTTTTTGTTAATTTTTTTTTTGCTTTCCTATTGAAATAAAGTTAAAAAAGTAATTTAATTTAATCATTTTTTTGTCACCATTAAAAATCATCCCTGAAGAGGTTAAAACCAACATTAGCACCCAAGAGCTACAAAAGGGGGCATCCCACCCTGTGGTGTACTCCTGGTTGCACGCTTAACGATAGATAGATTCGATCGAATTAGTCTATTATCCAACATGTGAAGTGAATTGTCATTAGCAGAAGTGATAACATTATTGAAGTGGTAACTTTATTTCCCTCTTATAATCATTAAAACTGGATCTATACGCAGACCAGTCAGCTTCATTGCCCGATCTCTTAGTCTTATTAAAGAGTCTCCTAGTACAACAGCGGAGTTTTCGAAGCTCCGCATTCCACCAGGCTGGCTGACTCCTCTTACCCGGGTAAATAAGAGGACAAGCATCTCTATAACAAGAGAACAAAATATCCGTCAAAGATCCCGCTCAATCATTGATGCCGGGAGTGGAACGACCTCTGAGGGCCCTAAGTTCCTCCTCCACAGAATTTTCATACCTGATCCAGTCGGTTCTTCTTGGATTCCTAAAAGGCTTATGAAAGCTACTAGATAGATTAACACTGAAGGATATCGGTTAGTGATCAGAAAAGGAGCACTCATCTGAAACCTTCCAGACCTTAATCAAAGACCTATCCATGTTAGAGAGCGTAATGTCAATTACTGCCTCCATTACACTATTTCTATTAAGAATAATAAAATGCAGAATCGACTCACCCCCACAATTAATGTCAGCACTGCCTCATTGGGTGTGGTGAGCATTGGCATCACAACCCAAGACAAGGCGATATCTTTTCCTCTTCGCATTCTCCATCAGTAGTCCAATTAAGTCTTCAGGTGGAGATGCAGCCTCATAGGCATATACACAGATGACAGCATCAGATCGATCGCAAGGTCATCTCTGTACGCCACAGTTGTCACGTCACCTGTACAAAAGGAAGGTGATCTGATCCAAATAGCGATCCAAAGGTCGCAGCCTTCCTTTCCGTCACCAGTCAGGGAGTTTACAACCACCCACGAGCTGGTATTCAATCTGTCGTTCTGCTTTCCAACAAATTTAGGTGTACTGTTCACCTGCCTAAAAGTTGGCGGGACCCATACCGTCACTCTTGGGTGCAAGGGGAGGTCGGATTGAGGGATCACCTCCAATCGAGCACCGGGCCAGGGTTCACCAAGGCGCTTTACTGCACCCACAAGGAACTGTACAGCTTCCTCCACTACCTTGACGCCCCTTAACCAACCGATGGAGGATATGCGTGCACTATTGCTGTCGCCACTTTCCTCCAAAATAAACTCAATGAGCCTTTCCTCAATTAGTCCTCATCTTTCAGGAGAGATTTTGCCATCTAAATCTGACCTGCCGATGAGAGCCAACTGACGGGAAGGGTTAGTTCTCAGGCTTCTTTGTTTCTTAGGACGTTTGGAGCCGGAGGGAGGCATGTCATCGGACCTGGTCCTCTTCATGCGATATCACTTGCGGGAAACCTGTATGGAAGACCTATCCGTCGAAGCGCCTCTCTTCGTCTCCTACGCCACCAACCTTACATCCTTCTTCTGGGATAAAAGATTAGCGGTAGTTTCTACCACCTTTCCCCCATCCATTCAAGAAGGAACAACACCCTTACTCTTCACTGGAGGTTTGAAAACCTGAGAGGTCTTATTCACTCCAGTTGAGAGCAAGGGTGTAGAACCTTTATGCCCTTTGCTTTCGGCTTGAGAAGTACGCTCTCGTCTCAAGGGTCCGTTCATCTCGCCAGAATCAGCTCCTCGTGACAGGACACTGCCCGGGTATTTGGTTTCGTACCGCGAAACAGTGCCTCTGTGTCGAGCCAGCATCTTCTGCTCCTTAACAGAGAGGGAATCCACATCACAGCTTGCAAATCTCCTCAAGACAGTGCAAGTCCTGCGATATGAATTTTTCTCTTTATACAAAGCGGAACGTTTTACCCCCTTTTGTCATATGAGATGCCTTTTACCACGCAGTCCGAATCAGTAGCTGATTGTACTATTGGGTTCGAGGCATCCTGTCTAACAAGTGGGTTCCGTGCGGGGGAAGTCACCACCTCATTGTTCCCAGTAGCAATCTGCATACGAGTGCAGGGAGCCTTTCGATGACTGTATCGTCACCGTCTCCATTCGATAGTCAGGAGACAGAGTCTGACTCCATGCACATATCTTCCTTCGAAGTGGGGATTGCCAAAGCAGTCGCCTCACTAAAGAAATCCTTCACAGTCGTAATCCTCAAATCACCTGGGGCGAAATTCCTGACGATCTCATTGTTGTTATCAACAATGCTTGCCTGAATTCGCGCAAATAGCTGAGACGCATCTAGTCCAGTTTCAAATGCCGGTTCGTCATCATTGTTCATCATGTTGAAGCTCTTGTTATGTTCGTTGTCCATATAAGTCCCACGAGTGAGGGGGAAAGAAGGTCAATCATGCCATAGCCCCCGCTAGCATAACAAGGACTTGGTAGAAAACCTAATACTCACTGAGGCGCCCAGGTATCAGTGAAGCTCCGTTATAATAAAGGGTGATTTTTGAAGAGCTATAGGAATATTTAAAAAAAAACACATAAAAATCAGAAAAATGCATGAAATCTTTATTTGAATCGATAGTACGGTCCATATAATTTAATGTTTGAAGATTATTTCATGCAAATGTTGACCAAATGGTCCATTCGCTTAGTCCAATTTTGGCATACTCTTTCCAACATTTCGGCCTGTATCTCACGAATAAATGCTTCAATGTTGTTGTCCGATCAATTGAGATCGGGCTTGTCTGTATATACATGAGCTTTAACATAGCCAAACGAAAAATAGTCTAAAGGCGTTAAATCGCACGATCTAGGCTGCCAATTGACCGGTCCCGAACGTGAAATAAAATGTCCACCGAACTCGCCTCTCAATAAGTCCATTGTTACGCGTGCTGTGTGGCATGTGGCACCGTCTTGTTGAAACCACATGTCATGCAAGTCAAGCTCTTGCATTTTGGGCAAAAAAAAAAAGTTGGATATCATCTCACGGTAGCGCTCACCATTCACAGTTACGTTACGATTCGCAGCATCTTTGAAGAAGTACGGTCCAATGATGCCACCAGCCCATAAACCGCACCAAACTGTGACTTTTTCTGGATGCATTGGTAGCTTTTGCAATGCTTCTGGCTGATCTTCACTCCAAAATCGACAATTCTGCTTATTTACGTATCCATTGAGCCAAAAATGAGCTTCGTCGCTAAACACAATTTTTCGATAAAGAAGTGGATCTTCGGCCAACTTTCCAAGAGCCCATTCACCAAAAATTCTGCGTTGCGGTAGGTCATTCGGCTTCAATTCTTGCACCAGCTGTATTTTAAAAGGCTTCACACCTAAATCCTTCCGCAAAATTTTCCACGTTGTTGAGTAACAGAGGCCCAGTTGCTACGAACGGCGACGAATCGATAATTGATGGTCATCATTAACACTGGCCGAAACAACTGCGATATTTTCTTCAGTTCGCACTCTACGTGAGCGGTTGGTGGTTCAGTGTCCAACAATGTAAATTTTGTGCGAAATTTAGTTACAATAGCCCGAATAGCCGCTTCAGTGGGTCGATTAAACTGACCATAAAATGGAAGAAGCGCGCGATGAACTTTCTTAACAGAGCACGAATTTTGATAATAAAATTCAATGAATAGCAAGCGTTGTTCATTTGTAAGACGATTCATGGTTAAATTATAGACCAAACTGAAGATGTTTGATAGTGAAACAAAACACGAAACGTGCGTGAGCTGTTTAAACCAGTGTTGCCAAAAAGATAATAGCTAAAAAATCACCCGTTGCAATTGGAATAGAACCCTGACTGCAAACCATTCGATAAGCACGGGTATATAAGAATATACATACGTGATCGGGCAAGTCGAAGAGACCACATCAGAGAAATCAATTCGAAGACGGTCCCCTCACGATATTAGGGTAACTTCATCCCCATCAGATTGGGGATAGGTACACTTAAGCCCCCACATCGTTATAAGATTGTTACCCATGTGGGGGGAATTTCCAGTCAAATATAAAAAAATTCTGGAACGTGCTAAAAAGGATTCGTGAAAATGGTTCTGTGGCGACATGGAAATTATATACAAAATCTGCAAGCCAGCGAGGATTCACACAACAACATGCTTTGTGCCGAGGGTACTGCAAAGGATGGGTAGTAACTGGATGGAAATCTCCTATTCAAAGGAGACCACGCATACAACAACATACTGGATATCCAAACTACTTTGTGGGAGAACAATCAACAAGACGCTAGTGGTCTCGCACATTACCAGATAGTGCTCTCTTATGGAATCTGGTAATGAATAAGTTACTAGTAATGCTAGCACAGGTTAAATGTGCGTCAATTCTTTATGCGGATGACTTTGTTCCTAAAATTTTGGTCAGATTTGTCGACACTATTATAGATAGGACACAACTTACTCTAAGAAAAGTCTGCAAGTGTGTATTTGATGGTGAATTGGGTAAAAACCTACTACCCAGTAGTACACTTCACGAGAAGATAGAAGCAGCCGTCTTCTCGCCCACTGAAACTACACGGGATAGAACTGAAACTCAAAGTTGCGAAGCATTTGTGGGTACTTATATAGGAAGCTATCTTGGAAATCGAAAATCATTAACAGATTGAAAAAGGCCTCCCTTCTCCTGTTCGCTTGCAATAAAGTGTTAGGGAAAATTGGGCGTAGGACCTGTTACGGCGGTTGCAAGGACCTTTGAGTATGATCATTAGTGGTATCATAAACATTACACATACGTCGGTACTGGAGTTAATTTTATGCCTCTTTCCGTTACAATGAATGGTGGCATGAATTAAATACTGGCAACGAACGGATTCTGAAAGAATTTGGAATGGTCGAGAGGCTATGATGTCATGAAAAAGGGTGGGGCGCGCCTCATAAAGGACTTCATGCTAATTTACACCGATGGCTTCAAATTAAACGGAGCTGATGGATTAACCTCTGAATAATCCAGTTTATAAGGCTGTCAGACCATTGTAGCGTCTTTTAGGCAGAGGAAACATCCTTAAGCAGCTCATTATCTTACTTTCCAGTAGCCAAGAGGCTATCAAAGCACTAATTCCAATGTGATGCACTCCAAGCGAATAAACTCACCAATTGTGACGCAACTTTTTGGACTTTGGGAATCCCTCTGAAAACCTGCAAACTTATAATTAACAATGCAGTCGTCGATTCTGTCAACAGTATATGGAAGGGCTCGGAAATGAATAGAACAGTGCAGAAAATCTGACCAAAGTTGGGCGACGGCCGCACAACATGTCTGCTTAAACTCTAGAGAGGCACCGTCAGTATGGCTGTCTGGGTCATTACGGGACGCTGCATTATAAATAAGTATACGAGGCGCATTGGTTTTGGACGCCTTACTAATGATTTCTGCAATGAGAGAAAGGTGACTGTTCTTCACCCAGTGGGTACATGCTCGGCACTAAGTCAAAGGAGATAAAGTGCTTACTATACAGATGATCTGGATGAACTGCCACGCAGTGATATTAGCTTCATCAGAAGCTCCAAGTGGTTCGGGGACTAGGGAATAGCGGAAAACTGTGGTATCACAATGAGCCCTATGTCCTTGAATTTTCAGGCACCTGTACTTACTTATATACATATAGAAGAAGTGAATTAAATAGTGTTTGTTGAAATTTGATTATGGACGGACTTACACTAGAGCAACACATGCAAATTGTCGAAAAATGGTAAAAAGAATAGGTAAAGACATGTTTATGCATTAAACCCATTTTTGAATGGGTACTTAAATAAGCTGAATTTTCGCATTTAGAGAGAGTATAATCCACAAGGCATTGCCCAAACACCATTACGCCTATAGAAAATTACCGTTTGATGCGCTTTATGGGTTGCTCAAAATATCTTTAAAAATCATAATGGTAAACATGTTATTGTGAATGCTGGACGGTATAGCAACATGATTACAAGTTCTCTCATACCTAAATTAGCATTAAGCTTAAGAAAATAAACATTCAAAAAGTTATTTGTGAAATAGGACTGAATATGCTACGAAAATTCAAGTGGCCAAATTTGTTGTCAAAATCATTTAAAACATTAATGTCGTAATATCAATTAATGTCATAAAACGAATCAATATTTATTGTTTATATCAAATAGAATTGCTAAAATAAAATTGTAATGTAACGTGTGAACAAAATGATTAATAATTAAGTCATAATTAAGTGAGCGAAACTTATATTCCAAACACGTTGACATGACCAACGAATTTGATCGATTAAAAAATTTGGAAACCGAATCATATCGTTTCATTTCGAAATTACTTGTCAATCTCGAAAATAATACGGTCTTTTGTAGTCTTTATTGAAGCAATTACCAAAACTAGTTACCAAAAAAATTGAACGCACCTCAAAATATTTTTTTAACAAAAAGTGTTTTTAACCAAACGAAAATATTAAAATGTTTGTGTATCAACTGGAAATATCAGAACAAAACATGTAGGTATGTGTCTTGTGAACAGGATAATTTACCATCATGATTAATTTAACGAAACAAGTATATATTTTTTATATTGCTGTCTAAGTATTCAATTAAAAATATCAATCCATAACTGCAAAATCATTAGCGTCATCTATAAAAATTTCAGTGTAAAGGCTAGTACTCTGTTCAAATTTGGGAAAAATGTTGAGCAACATTAATTATTTCATACGGAAAATTTGACGTGTAGCCAATGTTGCCTATCACGCGAATTTACATAATTTGACGATTTTTTTATTGAAAGTACGTCACATTGTTTTACTTTTATAAACAAAACACAAATGTTTTGTGTTTTTATTTTAAAATCTTTATTTAAAAATGTGTTGAATCAAATTCGTGAAAAAATATTGTTGTTGCGACAGAAGAGCTTTTGGATGATATTAGTTGCCGCTTTTCTGCCTCACTAAATTTCATCTTTTTGTTTTCTTGGTTGATTTCCATTTTTAAGTAAATATTTTTTTTTTTCAAAAGGAAAACAATTTTAGCACATACACATAAATTTTAAAGTCAGCTGTTATTGAAAATTCCACGTGAAACAATTGGCACTTTAATTATTTCGCTGTGAAAAAATAATGTTGCCAGAAACATTTCATATGTTTTTCACAAAATGAACAGAGTACTACTTCTGCAACATTTTTTCATGAAAATTTCATGTGATTTTTTTTAACATGTATTTTGACAGCATTCCACTTGAAATTTTGAACAGAGTACTAGCCTTAACACTATGTACCGTCACGAATTTATAACAAAAACAATTTACCTTAAGTGCACTTTTGTTTATTTCTTTAACCTAATTTGAACAAGAAATAAATAATAAACACCTTCTCCTGTAAAACTTCATTTTTGTCGCTTGAGTTTTTTTGCGGTTATGGCTCGATATCAGCGATAACAATTAACAAACAAAACGATATTTCAATTACTCTATACGGCAATATTTTTATCTTATGGCGCATAGCGACGATCAAATTTAACTTATTAAATTTTGCATATGTTTTGGTAATATTTGTTTTGCTTAGCACAGCAACACATCAAATTTTCAAAAAGTGTAGTGAAGAAGAAAACATCATTTGGTTTTCATCGGAAAATATACTTTATGGTTTTCTTTTTTTTTTGAAAATATTTTTTTTTTTTGGTTTTCTGAAAGAACATATGGTCTTTGACCTGGAGCAGGCAATTAATAAAACAAAAAAAGGAAATTGCGAAGCGTCTTTGGATGAAAGAGTGGTCGAAGAAAAGGGATGAAGTAACGCACGAAAATCTTCTCAATGAACTCAAATTGAGTTCTCCAAATGATTTTTGAAACTTTTTACGAATGGATGAAGGCAAATATAGGGAACTTTTAAATTTGATTGGCCCGAAAATTCAAAAACAAGATACTCAAATGTGTGACGCCATTTCTCCGAATCAACGTCTATCTATAACATTGCGTTTTCTTGCTACAGGCAATTCCTTTTTTGGTTTAAAATTTGTCAGCGCTATTTCGGAACGAGCAATTGGTTGCATTATTATGGAAACTTGTGGAGGAATAAACAAGATTTTAAAGTATGATATAAAGGCAATTAAAACAAATTATTAATGGACTTAATTTTTTTGGCTTATAATTAAAATAATTTTTATTAAACACATCAAAGTAAAAAAAAACCTAAAAAAAATATTTACAAAAACAAAAAACCATAAATGAATTTTTTCCGCTGAAAACCATGTGATGTTTTCTTCTCCACGACATTTTTAAATTTGAAATTTGATGTGTTGCTGTGCTGAGCCAAACAATTATTACCAACACATATGCAAAATTTTATCAGTTAAATTTGATCGTGGCCACGGCACTTTAGGAATTCCCATGGTTCATAGCACAATATAACCAGTAAGGCCCTAGTTATGCTACCGTAACGGAATGTAACAGTAACGTAATGTAATGTGTACGGAACGTAAAAATGTAAGTGCAATTATAGATCGTAAAAACGTGTCATGTGTTTTTATGTAAACAAAACAAAAAAGAAATAAACAAAAACAAATAAGGAAATAAAAATTGCAAAAACTAAAAGACAGAGATTCAGATAAGGATATAAAAGACATGTTTTTTAGATTGAGTTTATATTTTATCATTGTTTTTTAAATAAATTTAATATTAATTCCAAATTTTGAAAACTTTGTTTTCACTCCTTTTATCACTTTCAATATGTCGCCTTTTGTTTCTCTTTAATCCAGCTGTTAACCAATGTCATCAACACAGAGTTTTTAGGTTCACTTTAAACGATTTTATATTTATTCAAAGGTGCTTATTTAAAGTTTTATGTGCTGTTTCTGTAAGCCAAACAATTTCATTTTCACTCAAACAAAAACACTAAATTTAGTTTATGTTTGTTTGTTGAGGAAAACAAAAACACACAGTTAAGTGCCTTTGATTGAATTTTCTATATCAATAGACAAGCAAGTGAAATCGTTTATTCTACAGAAACAGGTCAGGTATTTCTGAAACCAAATTTGTACGAATGTTAAAACGTTTCCATCTTCTCCAATAAAACTAAAATGCAAACTGAAATGCTTTTCGAACGCTTTAATTAGTTAAATATCGATAACTAAATTTTTCTAATTTAAAATGAAAATAAACACTACCTACATACATAATATTATAGTAAAATAGTGTTTATTTTTATTTTAAATTATAAAAGTTAATAATGAAATAAATTATAATTTGGGTTTTTAAAATATGTGAAGTCTTATTTAAAGAGAATTCCACATACAGACAAACATAACATACATACAAAATGTAAATTTTCAGTTTTAGTGGTTTTTAATATTTACATGTTGTTAACACTGCTAAGCAGATGTCACGTAAAAATGTAAGAAAATTCTATTTTTTACAGATTCTTACGTTCCGGTTACGTTACATTACATTTCTATAACCATTCGTATTGCTTTATACATAACAAAAACGATCATCTGTTTCTTACTGTTGCGGTTACGTTCCGTTACGGTAGCATAACTAGGGCTTAACGAAAATTATGACAGTTGAAAAACGCTCATAACATAAAAGCACAGGCCAATTTAGGGGGAGAAAATTTTTGTATAAGTTTTGAGAAGCGAATGTGTTAGAAGCATCAGATATACAGAGTGAAAACTGGAGGATAAAGTAGAAAAATTGAATATAAACAAACATTTATTTTGTGTTAAAAAACTGAAAATTTGAAATATTTTTTAATTTCTTCAATGAAAATTTTAAAGTTCTTAAATATTTTATTATTAATCGAAACGTGGGCGATTTTCGGTCACAATGAATATAGTTTCTTGTGCAAGAGGTAATTAAAAAGCTAATATTACAAGATCAAAATAAGACGTACTGCTCATAAAAAAGTTTTCTTGCTGAAATATTTTTTAATTTCTTGAAAGAAAAAGTTAAAAATTGTTATTGTTATTAGTTGTTTTTATTATCTTTTAATAGTTTTAGACAAAAATTAAATTTTTTATTAACTCTCGCCCACCCCGAAACTAAAAAAACATAAATAAACAAAACAAAGTTGCAATCAGAGAGGGACAGAAATACTTTTTGGTAATATTTGCTGTGTGCTGTCAAATTCCGTTTCGTTACTGGTTGTATTGTGGTTCATAGCACCAAAAGAGTCACAAGTGTGAAAGAGTCAGTGTTTAGTGTGAAAGAGTCAGCAAATATCAAAAATTATTTCTGTCTCTCTCAGATTGTTGTTTATTTATTTTTGGCGTAGTTTAATTAAATTTCCGCAAGATAAAGAAACATATTATTAAATTGTGAATAAATACCAAAAAATAAAACAAATAGTGCAAAAAGTAAGATTATTCTATGACGTAGGTGTGCCAAATGTATTGAAACAATTAGTGCAATATTTCTGTGTATTGTGACAAAATCTCAAAAAAATATGAACTTATGTGACATTGGCAAAAAATGATGATTGATGTTGTTAGATGATGAGAATAGAGTAATGTGTGTAGGTTGTGAATAAATTGAGTATTGAATAGTAATGTTGATGTAGAATATGGTTTGAATGTAAAATGGAAATGAATTTTGACTATTTTGGTAGTAGTTGAAGGAACTTTGGTAAAATAATAGAACATTTTTTACCCTACCCACCTTGTTGCGATGTGGGG
Organism: Sarcophaga rosellei; assembly: GCA_930367235.1. Taxonomy (NCBI): domain Eukaryota; kingdom Metazoa; phylum Arthropoda; class Insecta; order Diptera; family Sarcophagidae; genus Sarcophaga; species Sarcophaga rosellei. Next base: position 57,231,290 of record OV884019.1, on the reverse strand, counting down.
GCTTAAGTGTACCTATCCCCAACCTGTTGGGGATGTGGTGCCTGACTAAAGGTTACCCTAAAATCGTGAGAGGACTGTCATCAAATTGATGTCTCTTGGGTAATCTCTTCGACTAGCCCGATCACGTATATTTCTTATACACCCCAAATCCGGAGTGTTTTATAACGGATCCGCACTGATACCTGGGTGCCTCAGTGACTATTAGGTTTTTTAGCAAGTCCTTGGCATGTAATCGGGGGCTATGGCGAACAGAGCAAGAACTTGAACATGCCAAACAATGATGACAAACCGGCATTTGTAACTGGACTAGATGAGTTCCATCTCTTTGCGCGAATCCAGGCGAGCATTGTAAATAACAACAATGAAATCGTCAGGAATTTCGCTCCAGGTGGTTTGAGGATTACGACTGTGAAGGAGTACTTTAGTAAGGCGACTGCTTTGGCGATCCCCACTTGGTGAACCCCTCCCCACATTCGAATGTAGACGGTGACAATACGATCACAGAAAAGCAATTCACCCGTATCCAGATTGCTACTGGGAGCAATGAGGTGGTGACTTCCCCTTCATGGAACCAACTTGGACAGGATGCTTCGGGCTCAATAGTACTATCACCTACTGATTCGGACTGCATGGAAAAAAGTATCTCGTCTGACAAGAGGAGTAAACCTGGACGGAAACGTTCCGCTTTGTATAAAGAGAGAAATTCGTATCAGAGGGCTTGCACTGTCTTGAGGAGATTTGCAAACTGTGATGTGGATTCCCTCTCTGCTAGACACAGAGTCACTGTTTCGTGGTATGAGACCAAATACCCGGACACTGTCCTCTCACAAGGCGCTGACTCTGACAAGAAGAATGCACCCTTGAGCGCGGATGGGAGCATAGAGCCAATTGCTTCTACTTCTCAAGCCGCAAGCAAGGGGCATGAAGGTCCTGCACTCTTACTCCCAACTGGAGCAAAGAAGACCTCTCAGGTTTTCAAACCTCCGGTGAAGAGTAAAGGTGATGGTGTTCCTTCTTCAATGGATGAAGGAATGGAAGTAGAAATTACCTCCAATTCTTTATCCAAGAAGAAGAATGTAAGGTTGGTGGTGGTGGTGGCATCAAGATAGTGGACTGTGAAAGCGAGGTAAAGCAGAATAACAGATTCAATACCACCTCGTGGGTAGTTGTCAACTCCCTGACTGGTGATGGTAAGAAAGGCTGCGATCTTCGGATCGCAGTTGATTAGACTTCATTCACTTCAGTGGCTAGGGTTCAGTTGGCACGCCTAAAATTCCGTCATTTGGTGATGCCAGGAATCCAGAGGAGGCTAAAAGTGGTGCAGATTAATCTGCATCATCATCAACCTGCTAATCGCCTTGAAGTTGATATCGCTCTTATCCAGGAACCTTGGATCCTTGGGGATAGAATTCTAGGTTTGAGCGATCCTAATTATAGGTTACTTGTTCCTAAAACATGTGAGAAGGTAAGAACCTGTATTCTAGCTAGAAGTAAGTTGGACTTGTTAATCAATCTTTCCTTTTGTATAGGTGACATAACAAATATGGCGTTGGCGTAGATAGATGACCTTGGGATCGATGTCATCTGTATATATGCCGTATGAGGGTGCATCTCCTCCTGACTAAATTGGACTACTGGTGGAGCATGCGAAGAATAAAAGATGTCGCCATGTCTTGGGTTGTGATGCCAATGCTCATCACACCCAATGGGGCAGTGCTGACATAAATACTAGAGGTGAGGAGTTTGTTCGTGACCGTCATGGTAAACAGACGTTTAGTGGTGATCAGAAAAATTTCTAGTTCAAATAAGAACACTATCTTCTGTGCGTAAAACATACGTTATTGTAATACGAAGAGCTTTTGTTTTTTATTTTACCTAAAAGAGATAGAGACTCTAAAATAAATATTTAAAAAAATATAAAAAAAAAAAACAAATAAGCCGTTACGTGTAATGAGTGAGCTTGTCGCTCCGATTTCAAATTTATCAAATGTAGAAAGCAATAACATCCTAACAAATCAAAAAAGCAACGAAAGAAAAAGAAAAAGCAATATGCAGTGTAATACAACATCAAAACAATTGAAAAATAATTATTATTCTATTCTGGACAACGACGATTGCAATAAAGAGTACGTAGATAAATTTGAGAAACATGTTCGAAATGAAACAGCAACAACATCTCATACTTCAATACAAAACAATTCAAAAACCAAATACAATTTATGATGAACTTTGTAAATATGAAAATGAAAATTTAAAATTTGTGAAAGTTAGTCAAATGACAACAAAAAGGTCAAAAGAAAATAGTTTAGAATTGCCAATTTTCCTAGTACAAATAACTAACGGAAGTAAAATTCAGGAACTCAAAACAATAAAAGGTATTCTATATCGTTGCGTACGATGGGAAGCCTTAAAAAAACCTGAAATTACTCAGTGTAGAAACTGCCAAAACTTTTTCCATAGTGCATCGAATTGCTACTTGCCACCACGATGTGTAAAATGCAATGATATGCATGAAGCTGGGAAGTGTTCCCTTAATCAAGTGCCGATTAACGAAAGAGAAAAACTCTATTGTGTTCTCTGTAATAAATATGGACACCCAGCGTCCTACAAAGGCTGCGAAAAATATAAAATACTCCAACAGAAACTTCGTGATAAGAAACAAAGTTTCAGTCAAAAAAAAACAAATGCTTCATTTATCAATAATAATGTAAGTTTTGCCGACGTTTTAAAAAACAGTGGGAACTACTCCAATAAAAATCCATTGCAACAAGCGTTAGAAGAATTCAATATTGCTATCCAAAATTTGTCCAACCAGATGATTAATCTACAAAAACAACTGCAAATCCAGGCAGCAAGAATTGATTCAATTTTCACTATGTTCGATAATTAATTATTAACAATGGCAGGCACTATCGTAAAAAAACTTAATATTATTGAAATAAACGTTAATTCTCTAATTAAACTTAGTCGTAGACTTGATCTCTCCAATTTTATAGATAAATATAATCCAGATATAGTTCTATTAAATGAAACTAAACTCAATTTTAAGCATTTAATCACATTCAAAGATTATGATATAATTAGAAAAGATAGAACTGATGCCAAAAGAGGAGGTGGAACTGCAATTATAATAAAAAATGGTTTAAAATATAATAATTATTCTAACCAAATAATTAATTCATTTAAATGTTTGGAAACCACTATTATCAAAATCCCTTTATCATCGAATCAATTCCTATTCGTTATTTCAGCTTACTACCCATCTGGTAACAATAGTAACCATTTCAAAACAGAGTTTCTTCAACTCTTTCAAAACCTTAACTTAGAAAATCCTAATAATTTTTACGTTTTAGCAGGTGATCTTAATTGCAAACATACGGATTGGGGTAATATGTCAAATAACACTAAAGGAAATATGTTAAAAGAATGGTTAACTAATAATGAAATTAGTTTTAGAACTAGTTTGTATGCTTCAACAACACCGTCTTATCCTCGATGTGGTTCCTATTTAGATCTATGTTTAGCGGACTCTCGTCTATGTATATACAGAAATAATGATACACTAAATTGCTTAACAACTCTTGATTATGATAGCGACCATAACGCAGTACAAATCCAAATTTTAGGCGGTGAAAACGAACATCCACTAGAATTTTTTAAAGACAATCCTATTCCAAAGCATAACTATAAAAACACTAATTGGAAAAGGTTCAGAAGCATCATAGTAAACAAAATTGAAGAAAATGAGTCTATTCCGAATTGTAGAAACCTAACAAATTCTGAAATCGATTTTTATCTCTTAAAACTTAATGATATAATTATTAAAGCTATCGAGGTATCTGTTCCCGAGTATAAAAAATCAAACTCAACTGAAATATTTTGTAATAATATTATTAAAAAACTTCAACATGAGAAAAGCAAAATTTTAACTTCTATTAAAAAATCGAATAGACTCGAAATTATTATCCCATTACCAGAGCTTAATTTGCTAAAAACCAAACTAAAACTTATTAAAAAAACTAATTAAAGATAACTTTGTTATAAATGTGAACCATTATTTTCAAGAAAAACTTAAAAACTTGAGTCCGAAGAATTCCTCTGATATGTTTAACGAGGCTAAAAAACAATTCAAAACATCTAAAAACTTTAATATAAAACTTTTGAAAATCCCTAAGGATGATGAAATCCTAATTAGAAATGCAGAACTTCAACCTGACTTGTTAGACAAAGACGATAACAACTTTGTGTTAAGAGACGAAAATCACATTCTTAATGTTATTGGGACTTTCCTTGAAAGAGTTCACGCTTTCAAGGAAACTGATTTTAATAATAGAGTACAAAGTGATGTAACGAATTGCTTCAATAATTTCCTGGAGAAAAAAGCTGATTTCGAAACACAAAACCTTTCTTTGATAACATTTAATGCTAACAAAAGGGCAAACCAGTTAAATGACTTACTTGCTGAGGACTACTTCATGACAAATGAGACTGTCACATATATTTTTAGTAATTTAAGGAGCAAACTATCATCGGGAGTGGACAATATCCCCAATATTATATTGAAAAATATTCCAGAGCTTCTGGTACTTGAATATTGCACACTTTTTAACAATATGTTAAACAACTCTTACTTCCCTCACGCTTGGAAAACAGCCAAAGTAATAGTCTTGCCGAAATAGAATAGAGATAGTAGTGACCCAAAAAACCTACGTGCGATAAGCTTGCTCCCAAATATAAGCAAAATTTTCGAAGTTTGTATAAATATTAATATAACACGTTTATGTAAAAAATTATTACTTATAAATGATAATCAATTTGGGTTCAAACACAAACACTCAACTATCCATGCAATACACTTACTCACTTCAAATATTTGCTGGAACTGGAATAAGTCCTTTTGCACAGGTGCCTGCCTGATAGATTTCGAAAAAGCTTTCGATAGTATTTGGATAGCAGGATTAATTTATAAACTCATTAAATACAAATTTCCCTTGCACTTAATATTTCTTATATATAATATGTTAAGCAACAAATCTTTTATTATCTCTAACAACAACAAATCTAGTACGAAAAATTTTATAATAGTTAATGGTCTACAACAAGGCACGGTTAACTCCCCAATTCTCTTTAACTTATATATACATGATCTCCTCAACAAAACAGATAATCAGGTATGTGATGAAAATCAATTAAGACACAAAAACAATTTGAAAACGACAAAACATGTGATGTGAGTTCTGTTTTCGTTTTGTCCTATCGATTTCATATTCCATTTTGTTTCAAGTAAAAACAATCGTTTTGCTATGTGATACAAATCTATAATATCAGTTTGAAATTGCTTTCAAAACAAGATTGTATCTTGTGTCTTTTTGTATTTTGTTATTCATTTAAAAAGGTCAAGGAAATGTAAGTAAATTTTTATTATAAAAAAAAATACATATGATAAAATATAATTTTTCATTTGTATATAAGGGGAAGACACAAGAATTTACGCCAGGAAGATGCTTTAATTGATTTCATGCAAAATCATACTGATGTGGCTAAAGACTTCGCCAGAGGCGATAGAATTGACGCAGAAAATCTTTGGAAGGATTTAGTCAAAGACTTAAATAGTTTGGGTCCTTAGAAAAAATTAATAAAAATGTTGATATAACTGCAGCCAATGTTAGACGTGTCTACAAATCCGTAGAAACTTTAACAGACGAATTTAAGCGCTACCACAAAGAAATGGAAAAGGCTGCGAATGAAAAAAATAAGCTTAAAGAAAATTACAAAGCAGAAGCAATTTAAATTGGAAGAAATAATACACAACTATGAATCTCAACCTAGATCTCAATGAAATTTACAAATGTTTATGTTTAATTTTAGTTTCAATAATTTTTTATTATCATATATTAATAAATCTGAATTTATTTGTATTTTAAAAATTATTTTTTTATTTAATTGCATAAGCTATCGGCAATACTATTTCTTATTGAAATTAAATTTAAAACTTATTTCACTTTATAGTAAACAAACTCAGGGTAGCATGTTATGGTTGCATTTCTGTAGAGGAATGAAGCGGTATAAAACAAAAATGGAATATGAAATCAATCTAAATTCATCACTACTTTATCGTTTTCAAAATTGATTTTACTTTTCAAAACGATCATTTTTCATCACATACCTGACTATCATTGGATTTGCTGACGATATAATCGTTTTTCATTCTGATGATAAAATCGATAAAATAAACCAAGAACTCCAAAACAAATTCAATATTGTCGAGAATTATGCTATCGATTGGCATATGAAAATCAATAGTAATAAATGTGAGACCATTCTTTTCCGTCCCCCAGTGGGTAAGTGTAACGATAATGTTAAAAAGAATTGGAAATCTTTCGAAATAAAATCTAGTAACAATTCAATTATTCCCAATAAAGACACGGTTAAGTACTTAGGTATTCACCTAGATAAGTTTCTCTATTTTAACACACACGTTAATTTACAAATAATTAAAGCAAGAAATGCCTTTTATATGTATAAAACACTATTTTTTTCTAAATACATCCACTCAAATGTAAAAATTATTCTATATCAATCATTAATACGCCCTATATTAACATATGGATGTCAAATATGGTTCAACATATCACCATCGTATATGGAGAAACTAAGAATTTTTGAGAGAAAATGTTTGAGAGCGTGCACTTTACTTTTCAGATCTCCTAATAGTAACTATTTAAAATATGTCTCAAACAAAAAACTATATAATGAGGCAAAAATAAGTAGGATCGATAACTTTATTATACATCTAATAAGGAACCATATCGTAAAAAGCTCTGAGTGTATAGAAAATAATTTAATTATGGCTCCATACTATGTTTGCAATGAATTTATTCGAAAAACACTCCAAAACGGTTACATACCACCTGAGGCTTTTGTATACCTCGATAGGAATGGTTATATTCAAAACGAGTTTGGCGTTCCTATACTTTATCATTTGTATAGACGGGCCAATATCAAAGCAATTCACTGCAATCAACTTACAGAAACTAATAAAAGATTCGACACTAGCGTTTATTCAAAAGATAAAAATATGTTTCCAAACGTAAATATTAAAAAATTTTGGTGGCTTTTAAACTAAGTTGCACTTCCTCTTCTTTTTACCCTTTATAACTTTATTTTTTAATTTTTTTTTATATTTAAGTAAGGTTTTTTGCTTATTTTTTCTTTACATTATATAACAAATATGTACATACAAATGTAAATATTGTATAAATAATTGAAATTTATGTAGAAATACAATTATTGTGATAATTATTATACTAGAGAGCTCCAATTTGGGACAGTGTATGAAAGTGTATTAAAATATAAGTACTGTTGTTTATTTAAGTTTAAGAATATATATTTTTGTTAAATAAACCAATTAAAAAAAAAAAAAAAAAAAAAATACTAGAGGTGAGTCGATTCTGAATTTTATTATTCTTAATGGGCTTACCTTTTGTAACGTTGGTAACATGCCGACGTTTTGAAATTGTGTTAGGGACGGGGTAATTGACATTACGCTCTCTAACATGGATAGGTCTATGACTAGGGACTGGGGGGTTTCGGATGAGTGTTCTTTCTCTGATCACCTGTTCACATATCCTTCAGAATTAATCTATCTGGTGGCTTTCATAAGCCTTTTAGGAATCCAAGAATAACCGACTGGATCAAATATGAGAAGGCTGTGGAGAAGGAACTTAGGGCCGTTAGGGGTTATTCCATTCCTGACATCAATGATAGAGTTGTACCTTTAACGGATATTTTGTTGTCTTGTTATAGAGATGCTTGTCCTCTTACTTACCAGGGTAAGAGGAGCCAGCCAACCTGGAATGCGAAACTGCAAAGACTCCGCTGTTGTACTAGAAGACCCTTTAATAAGGCTAAAAGGTCGGGCAGGGTTGTTTACTGGTCTGCATATAGATCCAGTTTTAATGATTATAAAAGGGAAATAACGCGCTCAAAGAGTACCACCTGGATGGGCTTCTGCACTAGTATCGAGGATGTTCCCGAAGTGGTTCGTTTCCGTAGGACGCTGTCTAGGGACCACAAACTCCTAGGCTTCGTTTACAAGAACGATGGCACGTGGACAGCTTCGAGAAAAGAAACACTAGAGGTTCTATTGAACACTCATATTCCCAATTGTGGGGATCCAGATAGCTATCCGTTGGATGTAGCTGATGCCATCTGTAATGCTGGCATGATGCCCGATTTTGACGATATCATTACCAGGGATAAGGTCAAATGGGCTACAAGTAGCTTTAAGCCTTTTAAGTCACCTGGCCCGGATGGTATCTTTCCGGCTCTGCTACAGCATGCTGGTGATATATTACACGAATATCTGGTGGACGTGTATAAGGACTGTATCCGGCGGTGTAATGTACCTGGCGGCTGGAAAGATGTGCTTGTGGTTTTTATACCAAAAGCTGGTAAACCCAGTCATTCTTTCATTTGAAAGCCCTGGAGTGACTTATCGATCTATATTCGAGGTCGAACATAGAGCGGTCTCTGTTGAGTAGTTCGCAACATGCTTACATTAAGGGTAAGTTAGTTAGCGCTCTTTATGATGTGACAGGTTTTGCTGAGGCGTATTTGGCTAGGGGTGACTGACGGCTTTCTTAGGTTTCAGTGGATTGCCTCCTTGAGTATCACTGGAGTGAGGAAGGGTTGCTCTCAGGCTGCTCTTGACACTATGCTCTGCCTGACTCCGCTTGATTTATATGTCAAGCGGTATGCGGCGCGTAGTGCCGTACGTCTGAGGGAATCGGTCTGCTGGAAACAGCGTTCGATAGGTCACTCCAGAGTTCTGAACGTCGTCTTTCCTGACGGGAGATATAGACTTTCGGAAAAATCCACCGATTATATTGTGCCTGAGGCTATGTTCTTGCCTGGTTTAAGAATACTTATGCCGGAAAGGGCACAATGGAATGATGGGGTACTCCAGGGGCAGAGAGGTATACCCATCTTCACAGATGGGTCTAAGTTAGGTGGAAGTACAGGTGCTGGTGTTTTCTGTGGGGAACTCGGTCTTGAACTTCACTTCAGGCTGAATGATGACTGCAGCGTATTTCAGGCGAAGATTTTAGCAATCTTGAAGGCTATTGAGGCCATAGTTGGTGGACCGCTTCGGATTCGGAATCTTACATGATTTTCGTTGACAGTCAGGCTGTCCTAAGCGCCATTGCATCGGTATGGTGCAAGGAGTCGTTAAGGGCTTTTGGACCAGGCCGTATCCGGCAGATGCTCTCGCTAGGTTAGGTTCGCTTTCTGAGGGCGGTGTAATAGTTGGTACTGACCCCCAATCTGCCACCTTTACGGCCTCATCAATGGATGAGCCAGGGGGAAGATCAGAGGCGTTGTGGGAACGGATATATTTGTTATGTTCCTAGATGTCCATGGTCTGCTATAGACAGTGTGAGAACAGGTTGGCTGCTGGGCTTGGATAAGGCCAGTTAAAAGGAGATGAACTGTCTTATTGTGAAACGTATTCATAGCTGTTTAAATACATCAGACTTAACTCTTTGTTTATCACAACTCCATGAAACAAAAAGTTATGAGTATACATCTTGTTATATTTTTCTTTTTACTTACCATTTGCACCCGAAAATTTTTTCAATGTGACCGGAAATTGCTTACCGAATTGCGACCGAAAAAATTACCGATTTTGAACTTTATCATTAAAGAAATTAAAAAATAATTGCCATATACACAACCTTTTGCAAGTAAACTTTGTAATGAACAATACGTCTTATTTTGATCATGTTATATTTAGCTTCTTACTTACCTTTTGCACAAAGAACTATATTCCACAGAATATACTCGGTGCTATATTCGTTGTGATCGAAAATTACACACATTTGTATTAATAGTTAAATATTTTAGAATTTTCAAAACTTGCATTGGAGTAATTTAAAAATATTCCAAAATTTTAAATTTTTTGAACACAAAATAAATGTTTTTACTTTCCCTATTTTATTCTCTCTGATAACTATTGCTTGTAGCACTATGCTTTCCAGATCTCATAACATTTTTTCTTCTTCTAAATTTAGGGATAAGGCTGCTGTTTTCAGCGTTTTTCAATCGTCGTAATTGTCAACTCTGGTTATTCTATGATGCATAGTAATTAGTGTTGTTATTTTATCATGATTTACCAATTTTACGAAAGTTAATATAAAATTAGTTTTTAATATGGTGAGCTCAGGAACTTGTTTATTACTGCATTTTATTTATTGGATTTAAAAGTGAAAATTTTTGTTAGATAGAATTAAATTGTTTTGCGAAGAATAATTTGTGGTATTCTGATACTTCAAATACCTTAACTATTGTGATACGCCCTTAATGGGATGCTTTAACATTTTGGACAATCTTAATTACGTATACAGAATAGTTTAGTCATCTCAAAATAAAATTACATATTTTGGATGTATGGAGTTCTGATTTAAATAATTAATGTTTCAGCCTTTTGATTAAAATTCACTTTTCAAAGAGTTGAAACGGCTATTAAAGGATGTCTACCAGTTTTCAGTCATGTACATAGTTCATTATGAAATTTCATTTTGCTATTAAGCTCAACTTTTTTGAAATTCTGATTTTATAAAGGTGGTCCTCAAAAAGAGGGACAGTTAAAAAATGTGTGTGTAGAGTTGAGCCTATTTTAACAAACATTAAAATAGACTCATAGACATTTTTGTTACATTTGATAAACAATAGTTTTGCAAAAATAATCCGTCAATAAATGCATTTTCAAAAATATATCTTATTTTTTTCGTAGTTATATTTGTTTTGGGTTTCTATACAGAAATATAAATGTGAATAAAAATAAATTACATACATAATTGGTCAATACAACCCTTCAGTCAGGATTACGACCTAGTTTCTCACACCACTATGTTATGTGTGTTAATTGTATCCATGAGTGGCGGGACCTACAGTTTAAAGTCCGCTACGAACGATAAATTTTTTTTAGGAAACTTTTCACGACAATTTTTAATTTACCTCGAGATTTTGCCAGAAATCTGCTAAAAGGAAGTCGCCGAAGAAATATCTTTTTATATTTCGTTTTGATGTCTGAACTTTGGTTTGAACCCTGACTTTGCTTCTAATAAGCCAACACACTACCTACTAGATTGCGGCGACTTATTTAAATACATATTAAATTAACAAAATCAACAAGTTTCTCTATCCTTACTACAACATTTTATTAGTGATTATCAGTTATAGCGTCTTTATTTATTTTTTAGGTACTTTATTGCCGAAAAGCGGATGTATGTGGCAGAAAACATTGAAAAATGTTTAATATTAAATCTCTACTTGCACCATATTTACTTAGGAAAATAGTTTTCCAAAAATTAAGTTTGATTTTTCCATTAAAATTGTTCGCACGCATTAGCAACAACTCTTATTTAATGTTTTCTAGAATGTTATTCCTTTAGCATGATATCGCATTTTTATAAACATTCTCGCATTTTCTAATAGTTTTTTAATTCCTCGTTATACTTATATTCCTAGCTTAGATTCATATGGATATTTGCGAAATATTTGTCTAGTTTTGGGAAAATTTAATAAATTTGCTTTTCAATCTAAAAAAAATATATCGCAAATATTAATTTTATATCCTTGCAATTCTAAATTTAAATTATTATTTCGAATAAATCTATATCTCTAGGAAGGGCGCGGGATTTAAAAAACCCTCCCTTAGACAAAACAATAGCTCAACACATCTTCTGCGACTTAACCATTGTACCATAGTGAATATCGAAACATCGTTATAATCGGCATTTACTTCTTTCAGAAACGTCACTAGTTTTCTGTGGGTAAGTGCGTTATGCCCTCCTTTTAAATGATTTATTATATAAAGTGCAGTTGTCATAGTTTCAGGAAGACCATTTGTTTTTTATTTATTTTATTTTATTTATTTATTTATGTAGAAGTATTCATAATACTTTAAAACATCTTTGAAATAAAATTGTTTTACTAATTAATATTCATTACATTATTCCTTACAAAGTGAACAATATTTCTTTTATACAAATTAAAATTTGTTTCTGTTTTTATGAATTCTGGTAGCATGTTATATAGTTTAAGTCCTTTGAAAAAAAGTGACCTTTGCATGAATGTTGTTGTCGCCATTGGTAAACGGAAATCTCCAGTGTTTCTCAGATGGTATGGTTGAACATCCCTTACATATCCAAGTTGGTCGGTTAGATAACTAGGCGCTTTTCCCATTTTTATTTTTTGAATAAATTGCAAGGTGTTAAGAAGCAGTCTCTGGTGGATATTTAGCCATTTTAGTGTGTCCAGCATATGTTGAATTGGCGTGTATCTATTATATTTAAGTATCGATCTCATGGCCTTATTTTGTAATTTTTGCAGTCTTTCTATTTGAGTTGTCGAGCAACATGTATACAAAATTGTAGATCCAAATTCAAAGTGAGGTTTTATCATTGTATTATATATATTGATTGCAGTCATTATTGATATCTTATTTCTAATCCGTTTTAGGAATCCAATTTTTTTCCGATTTTTTTACATATAAATTCAATGTGTTCATTTAATTTTAAGTCCTTATCGATTATAAACCCAAGGTATTTTATTTTATTAACTTTTTCAATTATTTCATTATTAATCCTAATTACTGAATCATCGTTCATGTTAATTTGAAGTAGCTTGGTTTTGTTTTCATTTAACTTCAGTTTATTCATCTTTAGCCAGTAATTTATATTATTTATGTCGTGTAGTAGATATTGTTTACATTGCTCATCTGTTTCTCCTTCCGCATATATTAGGGTGTCGTCTGCATAGAGTATAATTTTACATCTTTTGAGTACGTGTGGCATATCATTTATGTAAATTATAAATAGCAATGCTCCCAATATAGAGCCCTGAGGTACTCCAAATTCATTAATTACTTCATCCGATTTTGTACCATTCACCTTTGTTATTTGCTTTCTATTTGTAAGGTATGATTTAAACCACTCAAGTTCCTTCTCTTTAATGCCATACATATTTAATTTTTGAATAAGTATTTCTCTGTCAATTGTTTCAAAAGCTCTTTTTAAATCCAAAAATATTGCCATTATTTTTTTCTTTCTGCCTATAAATTTCCACCTGTTTATCAAATAATTTACCGTTGTTTCGCATGAGAAATTTCGTCTAAAACCTGACTGATATTTTGAAAACAAGTCATTTTGCTCCATGTATGTTTCTAGTTGTTCTTTAATTACTTTTTCCATTATTTGTTCACATGTTTTTAGTGTATTTATTGGGCGGAATTCCTCACATTTGTTCGTTTTTAATATTTTTTCTACCGGGGATATCACAGAGTATTTCCAGTTATTTGGGAAAATTCCGGTCTTCATTGACATATTAATAATATCACGTATTTTTGTCCCTAATATGTTCCAGTTATCCATAATAATTTTAATTGTAATATTATTATAGTCTGGCTTATTCTTCATAGTCTTGCATATATTTTTAATTTCTTGAGTTGTTATTGCACGGAATTCAAATCTATTTATTATCACAGGTAAACTGTTTACATATTGCACATCCTCTATTGTATTATTGATTGACTTAATACTATTTACAAAGTAATTATTAAATTGAGTTGCTATTTGGTGGTCGTCATTCTTATATTCTATTCCATAAAATATCACATTTTGTATCACAGATTTATTTTTCTTAAGGACTAGGTCTTTTATCTCCTTCCACATTTGCTTCTGGTCTTTGGCATTATTTATCTTTTTATTAATAAAATTGTTCTTTTCAAACTCAATTTTGGTTTTATATATATTTCTAATTGTTTTATAATTAGCCCATGCTACTTGTGTATTTTCCATTTTCGCTATCCGATATTTAATTTCTTTTTCCGTCTTTAATCGTCTCAGTTCTCCGTTAAACCATTTGTTCACATAATATTTGTCATTTATTGTTCTAGTAATCGTAAATTTTCTTACAGTGTCTTCAATGGCTGAGTCAAAATGAGCAACCTTATTATTCAAATCATTGTCATTGTCTTCTCCTAGTATTGCACGAATTTCATTATTAAACAACGTTTTATTGTATTTAAATATTCTAATTTCCCTTTTACCAGGATATTTATTGCACGTTATATTGATTTTTATATCTATTGCTTCATGATCTGTTATCTTATTTAAAACGTTATTGTTTGCTGTAATGTTTGTGTTATTTGTTATGACATAGTCTATGATTGTTTTTGTACTTGCAGTTATCCTGGTATAATCATTGACTATTTGTTTGAGTCCGTTATCACTAAAGACACATTTCAGTCTATTCTTATACGTTCCTTCTCTGCTCCAGTCTATATTTATATCTCCAGCTATTATTATATTGTGTTGAAATTCACATATTTCCTCTATTATTTCTTCAAATATTTGGTAGAACTCCACTTCACTGCTGCTTGGTGATCTATATACTGCTACTATTATAAATTGATTGCTCTGGACTGTAACCTTGTATGCACTTATCCAATAGTTGTAGTCAGAAAATTTTACAAATAAAACTGCTATTGGATTACTAAGTGGAAAGTGAACACTTTTACTTTTTAGGAAAATTAGTTTTCCTTCTAAAGCATTTGAAGTCGCCGTGGTCTAGTAGGTAGTGTGTTGGCTTATTAGACGAAAGGCCCGAGTTCGAATCCCAGGCCAGACATCAAAAACAAAATACCAAAAGTATTTCTTCGGCGACTTCCTCTCAGCAGATTTCTGGCAAAAACTCTGAGAGTAAAAAAAAAAAATTGCCATGAAAAGCTTCTCAAAAAATCTGTCGTTCGGAGTCGACTTTAAACTGTAGGTCCCGCTACTCATGTATAAAATTAACGCACACAACATGAGTGGTGTTGAGAAGCTAGGCCGTAATCCTGACGAAGGGTTGTAATGGCCAATTATGTATGTATGTCTAAAGCATTCGTTCAATCAACCGTAGCTGCAGCACAATCGGTGCAAATTTCCAAAAGCTTGCTTTTATCAATGATACAACATTAGTAACATTAGTATCACTATTATCTACACCTTCTTCTAAACAAAGGGAAACATATTAGCGTTGTTAATTCTATCATGGGTTTCTTTAGCAGACAAGATATTCAGATTCATTAAATATGTATATTAAATTAAAATAAAAACTTTTTTCCCACTACTTTCCAGATTTTAATGTACAGCAAATAATACTTCTAAATTTTAAAAATCTGAAAAATAAACAGACATAAGGCTAACATACTACTGAATGAAATCATAATTTTTTACACTCTTGTTGTAAGTTTCGTCAATGGTCATGTTGTGTATGTATAAATGGCGAAGTGTACTCGACCACTGGGGGCATTTCGTGATGACCTCTGGTGCAGACCGTTGTACAAAAACATCAATATCACAACGGTTAATTTTTTTTGTCTAAAATGTCGTATGCTTATCGTATTCTCTGACAATTCGTTTTGACCATTCGTTAGGCATGCTTGTGAATTTTTTTTGGAATGAAGAACATTTTATTATTTTATATATTTGTTTTTTTTTGTATTCAGTAACAATTTAGAGCCCATTTTCTTAAAATAAAAAATAAATAAGTATATATTACACCTCTACGGAGGAAGTAAATTGTATTAATTTATCTATAATCAGCTGACAGAGGTAATGTTGGTTTTCAATATGATCCTGGGCCGGTTTCAACTAAGTCGTTTTCAGATTTTATAAGTCCTGGTAATTATATCAAAGATTTGATCAGTATGTTTCGAATATGAATGGATCATGTTTTTGAGTCTGATTTTATTTATTAGAGTCAACAAGATCAGGGTGGTGTGAAGCTATGGGAAATACTTCTCGCTTATCATGACATTTATGTACATAAACTTAGCCTTGACGATGAATTGAATATTCATAGCGCCTGTAGTATGTCCAGTATTATATCAAATTCGAGATCTACGCAATTGTAAAAGTTGTCTAAATTAGATTATGACCTTTGTTAGTGCATTGTGACTTTAAACAAATCCTCTTGCAATGTCTCCAACTTTAGTCGCTTAATTTTTTTTTACTGTTTCCTGATGGTAGAAGGGATTCGTCAGAAGCAAAGTGCTCTTCATGGAAGTAGGACTTCTGAAAATTTTGTAGAAAAAGATCCAATAATGGCCTCATTTTTATAGTTTTGTGCACAGGGTACACAGAGACGAAACGGGATTTTGACAGTTATCCTAGCATTGAGAAAGGGACAGCAAATATTACCAAAAAGTATTTCTGTCCCTCTCTGATTGTAACCCTGTTTCGTTTATTTATGTTTTTTTAGTTTTCGGGGTGGGTTTTTTATATTGCCGAGAATTAATAAAAAATGTAATTTTTGTCTAAAACCATTTATAAATAATAAAAAAAAATAATAACAATAACGTTTTTAACTTTTCCTTTCAAGAAATTAAAAAATATTGGTATCTTGCAACAAGAAAAATTTTTATGGGCAGTACGTCTTATTTTGATCTTGTAATATTTAGCTTCTTAATTACCTCTTGCACAAGAAACTATATTCATTATGACCGAAAATCACCCACATTTCGATTAATATTTAAATATTTAAGAATCTTTAAACTTTTCATTGAAGATATTAAAAAATATTCAAAATTTTCCCTTTTTTAACACAAAATAAATGTTTATTTACATTTAGTTTTTCTACTTTAACCGCCAGTTTTCACTCCGTATATCTGTTGCTTCTAACACATTTGTTTCGCAATACATTGTAATAGTTTGTTTCTACCTCTAAGAGGTAAGTTAAGCTACTGCTTTGAGCGTTTATTAAACGTCAAAAGTTTCGACTCTGTGTACACTGTGGTTTTGTGTCACACCTTTCAGAGGATCGACTCAAACAACAGTTGTTTAAATCTTAGACGAGCCATTATTTTGCGATAATAAAGTGGGTTAATGTAAAATATGTCTTGATTTGTTTTTGGTGCAAGCAAAGCCTCCGAAACTAAAACAATTTTTAATTACAAGGTTTTAAATGGCGTGAAACGTGCGTTTCAAGTACGTGGATCATATACCTATTTAGGTCAGGGCCCAGATCAGACATCTCCAACAAAACCATATATAAAATTAACATACACATCATCAGTGGTTTGAGAAGCTCGATCGCAATTCCGATTAAAGGGTTGTAATGACCAATTTAACAAACAAACAAAAAAATTCGAAGTAAAGATTTTTTTTCAAAATGTTCACATTTGAAGTTTAATATTTAATTCATCTGATTCATAGTTTGCAGCGCTGCCATAATCTATATCGTCGATGAAAGAATCACATGCCGATTCGTTGCTGGAATCAATTTTCTTGAATAGTTTCAATACTTTTCTATTCGTTTTTTGTGTTTATCCAAAGATGAAATTCGCTTAAAAAGCAATTGGCCAATTCACACGACTTTCTATTGTGTATCTTTTTGTGTGTGAACACCCAGTGTTATACTGTATTGCGTATTTCGTATTTTAACAATTGAAAGATATTACGGAAAAAAGTATATTAATTAAATGTGTGTGCGAACAATATAATTTTGAGATGTTCGGGGTTGTCATAGGAACCATGTCGGTTTTCTTGATTGTTGTTTTTGAAAACCAATGTTCGAATCAAGTTTTTTGATAAAAATTTTTAATAAAAAAAAAATACCAAAATACGTATAAAAACAAAATTTTGTTAAAAATTTAAATTATTTATGTTAAGCAATAAATACAATGTCAACAGCAATAGTGATATTTCTATTATTAGAAGAAAAGCGATCAGAAAGAGTGAGGAGAAGAGCTGCCGGAGGTAATGTAAAAAGTTTTTTAATCAGGAGGAAGTTTCTTGTACTCATATATTTAACTATATTTTACAGATTTGTTTCTAATTATCGCTTAAAAAAGAAGCATTTCGTATGGTACTTAATGCTATTAAAGAACATTTGTCGCGATCTAAAATTCTTCCTTCAATAATTTGTTGCATCGATGGGACTCACATAAAAATTATAAAACATAGTATTAACGAGCATTTATACAACGAAAACGATATCCTTTTGCTATAAAATGATAGAGAAGAGGAAAATGTTCCATTACCACTGCCAACGTCTCAATAAAGTGCAGCTCAGGGAATCAGGGATGAAATAGCAAGTAATTTATAGAAAAATTAAAAAACTTTTAGTAAAAATCAGGATATCGTTGGCCTATATCAAAAATGTTCTATCTGCAGTATATTTGTTCCATGGATAAACCATTTTGGATATAGGATGACGATATATTTTTTTATTAATAATAACAACAACTAAAACAACCAAAATTCAGTCTTTTTTAAGTTTTTTTTTATTAAAACTGACGACTGTCAGCTGGTTGGTTTATTTCCAATAATAAAACCGATAACCTTAGTTTCTGTGACACCAAAAACCGATATTAATTCCAATTCGAACATAAAAACGATAATATCGGTTAGCACCATAGCATTTTTTCTCGTCGTTTTTAAACCCAATTCCGACAAGGTTGGTTTCTATGACAACCCTGATACCAGGGTTGTGAATTGCCCAAACGTTTCTTTTAGACGATTACAAATTTTATTCAAATTTAAAATAGCACGATTTCTGTTTTTCCTGTAAAATTACTAACCTTTTTATTATTATTTATTTATTTATTAACATTAAAAAATATTTTAGTTTTCCTACATAATTCATTTTTCTTTTTATGCGTATTAAACCTAAGTTAAAGTAAATAATTGAAAACCTTTGTGGAGTAATGATTTTTGTGTTAGTCTTGACATAACTCCGAATTCGGAAATCATAGTCATTCCGTATCAATGCTGAAAAATTCAGTACTTTAGTACTTCTTTCAGTTCACAAATACCGCAGTACCCCTGCGACACTTTCAGTACTTTTTTATTATTACATATTTTAAGTACTGCGGTTTTCAACTATGCGCTTGCAACATGTAACGCTAAAGGTGGAATTAGTTTTTAACTCCGGTTAGCCAAAGATCCGCGGACCGTACGTTCATTTTTAAAATACGGAAAACAATGAGAACGCTTGCTGAAACGTAATGTAATTTCGGTAAGCATGATGATGATGCCAATGAATTTATTTATTACAAAAAGGGATACATGAAAAATATGTCGCTTGAGATTTTTTTGTGGTTATGGCTCGATATGTATACCTATCACACTTTAGAATTATTCTCATTGCTTCATTGTGCAATTTGTTATTTTTGTCAATTGATTTGTATTGCTGTATGCATATAAAGTTGTTGACCTAAAATCAAACCTTTAATCAAAATTATTCAATTAAGAAAACAGATTTTGTTCTCAATCTTATACTATATATACTCATATACTCTACATGTTCATTAAATTTTTGTCTATTATAAACCCGAGGTATTTTATTGACGTGTCGTTAATTTTAAATAGAACGTCTGTATTCATATTTATTTCTATTATCTTTGTTTTATTTTCCTTAAGCTTTAATTTATAAATTTTCACCCAGATATTTATTTTACTTATATAATGTGATATTTTCGCTAGACGTTTTTCATCGTTTTCAACAGATGTGAATACTAATGTATCGTCTGCATATAGAGACATGCCATTAAGATATAATATAAATTACAGGGCGCCTGGTACGGAACCTTGTGATGTAACAAAATAATTTTTTTGTTTCTTCTGACAGGGAATCATTTTCTTTAGTTGCCTGCTTTCTATTTTCTAGATACGATTGAAACCATTCCAAATCTTTGCCTATTATTCCATACATATACATAAACTTTTTTAATCATTATTTGCCTTTTAATTGACACTCTTTTGTTACAAAGAAATATTGCCATCAACTTCTTTATATTTCCTATTCTTTTCAATTTACTTATCACCTAGTTTGCAATTGTCTCACAAGAGTATATTTTTTACTAAATCCCAATTGATATTCAGATAGTATATTATGTGACCTAATATATTTTTCCAATTGAAACTTTACCACTTTTTCTAAGTTTTTAGCATTTTTTCAATTATTGTGGCCATTGTTCCATTATATTTTCCGTCACATTCCAATTATTAAGAATAATTTTGTTTGATATTTTCTCATTTTCTGTTTTATTTTTCATTCGCTCTGTTACCTTCTTAAGTTCTAAAATTGCGTGAAATTTTACACATTGTTAGTTATTCTTTCTAAATATTTTACGTATCAATTGAGCCCTGTATAGTTTTGATGCTATCTACGAAAAATGTGTTAAAGTTATTAGGTATGTCATAGACGTTATTTTCTTTAATTTGATCAAATATCACTGATTTTTAACACATTTTGACTCTTACTAAATATTAGATCCTTTATTTGCTTCCACATTTTTTCTGATCAACAGCTTTATTAATTCTATTATTTATATAATAATTATTTTTTTAATTTGTATTTTATTTTTTAGTTTATCCAAGCCTTATTTGCTTTAGCCTACAGATATTTATAAATATAGCAAATTAAGTATACTTGTGCTTTCCCTTTTCGTTGATTGTAATTGTGTACTGAACCAATTTTTCGCGTTATAATGTTTATTTACCATTTTCCTTGGTGTGTATTATTTGTTTTAAACAGATGTTCAGCTTTAAACATGTATTAATTATATTTGAATACCCCACCTTGCTTCTTTTTTATACTATTTTTTATTTACCACTTCAACATCTTTTATATCTTATATTTTATATTTGTTATGTATTATATTTGTTACACTACAATGTTTTTTAAAATATGTTACGACACCACCTGTCCTCGGTGATGTCGATAACAACATATGATGGTCATGTTACTTAATTTCGAAATCGTCTATATCTTTTGCTGCATGTGCTTCAGATAGTATAAAAAAAATCTGGAAACTTCGTTAATGCAGTAATTTCTACTTGATTATGGCTGTCAATAAGGCCTTGTACATTGTATATAGAGCATTTTTTCCTTTAAAACCGAAAGTCCATACTATGCGTTTGAAGAGACCTTGCGTTACATGCGATTCTCCCGTTCTATGCGTTTCTTATTGCAGGTTACACACAATGCGTTATATGCGACTGGTTTTTTGTTTTGATCAGCTGTTGTGGTAAAATAATTATCAAATAAAAATAATTGTGAGAAAAATGGCAAATCAAATTGTAATTTTACGAGAATTTATGGCACTAACTGCATTTACATATATAATATTTTTTGCTGCCAAGGCGTACGAAAAGTTTCAAAATAATACAAGACGATTTTGGGTCCGTGCTTTGTATTTGAATAATAAGCAAAAAAATAAATGAACACAAATCAACAGAGATGACACTCAGCACATAAAACAATCGATAACTAGTATATCGTTGGTCTCAAGTAGAAAGGCCCTAACTCACATTATTTTTCGAAATTGATTTTTTTGTGATTCCAATGTGTATTTCTGTTAAATGCATTGGATCACAAAAAAATCAATTTCGAAAAAAGTAGGGTTTCGTAATAACCGCATTTTCAGTAATCGCGGTTATCGGTTAACCGAAGGAAAATTTAAAAAAATATGTAACTTCAGTAGAAATAGTTTATTTCTAAGTTTTGTGTATACTGTTTTGCTTGCAATTCTTGTTTATTTATTATTATTTTTGTTTTTTGTTATTACATCTCTTTTATTTTCTTTTTTATATATAAATAATTTACTCAGTTAGTCTATTTATTTATTTAATTTATTAAAATGAATATTTGTAGTGCATCGAAGTGTATTGTAAAGAAAGAGGGTGAACGCCAGATTTCTTGCTGGTTGTGTGACGGTTTGTTTCATATCAAATGTATTGGGTTGCTTCCTCGCACCACGGACCAATTGATGGATGGTTCATTGGGTCTGCGTTGGTGCTGCCCTAAGTGTAAGGTGGTGGACGTCCAGTTTTATAAGTTTTTTGTAGGAACTCGTCGTGAGTTTGCTGAGATGCACGCTGAGTTTGCATCTCTTTCTGCTAAATTTCGGCGATTTGAGCAATTGTTTTCGGGGTATGGCCTGTTGGATAAATTGCTTGAATCGGAAAAGGTTCCTGTCCCTCTTTCATCGGGGGCTCCTGGGCATGTGGCGCAGGTTTCTGTACCAGGGGAGACTGCGACAATAAATGAATTGACAAATGCTACTCCTATTGTGGACATTTGTCCACCTACTGCTGATAAATCAGCTAGCAGTGCCATACCGAAGTCTGCAAATTTGGTTGAATTGAGTCCTAAGTTTACTCCGTCTCCTTCACCTTTGCCTCTGGATGATGTCACTTCTCATGCATCTTCCAAACCGTCTTCTACTTCGCATTCAGGTGTAGTGTCCGCTAGTTTATCTACTTCTGCTCCAAGGGACTTGGTTGTAGTTAAACCTAAGAAAACTATTTTTGTGTCCCGGCTTTCTTGTAATACTTCAGTCGAGGATATAAAATGTTTCGTTAAATCGAAGATTGGGGAACCTTTTGAGTTTGGTTGCTATAAGATGAGGCCATCTTTGGATAGCAGCATTTCTTCGTTTAAATTATATGTTGCCGATGAAAGATTTGATGAAATTGTTAATCCTGCGTTTTGGCCACAGGGTGTATTGGTACGGGAATTCGTACTCAGGCTGGGCCATCGTAGGAATGGTGCTAATTTGCCTGGTCCTATTTCTCAAAAAAACTAACTTCGAAATCGTCTATTAATTTCCAAATTGCTTATCAGAATGTTCGCGGACTTAGGTCTAAACTTTCTTCACTTTATAATAGTAGCTTTGATTTTGAATTTGATGGAATTGCTCTTACTGAGACTTGGCTAAATTGCAATATTTTTGATTCTGAGATTATGTCTAGTAATTTTAACATTTATAGACGGGATAGGAAGTCTAGAAATGGTGGTGGTGTTCTTATTTCTGCTCGTATATTCCTCCCTGTTCTGACAATCATATCTATAGGGCTCACTTCGATTTGATTTCTGGAGTAATTGAATTAATGGGGCAAGAGGGAATTTTAGTGGTTCTTGGTGATTTTAATCTTCCGCATACATCTTGGAATTTTTCACCTGAGACTGGCTCATTGGTGCCATGTTCTTCAGTTCCATTCTATGATGAAATTCTGTCCGCTATGTGTGATCTAGGTCTTTTCCAGGTTAACGGTGTATTGAATTCAATGGGTAGAATTTTGGATCTTGTATTTTTAGAGGATCCAAGTATTTCTTCTTTATTTCGCATTGATCCTATATCTATTCCTGAGGATGGTTATCATCCTACATTGTTACTTTCTATCGAAGTTGATCTTTGT
This sequence comes from Sarcophaga rosellei, assembly GCA_930367235.1. Classification (NCBI taxonomy): domain Eukaryota; kingdom Metazoa; phylum Arthropoda; class Insecta; order Diptera; family Sarcophagidae; genus Sarcophaga; species Sarcophaga rosellei. The sequence continues at coordinate 57,208,035 of OV884019.1, read as the reverse complement.
TTACCTCCTGTAATTGATCGCTCATTTGGTGTAAAGGGGCGTTTTAATTTCCATCGTACGGATTTTAGTCGTTTGAATACACTACTATCCTCTGTAGATTGGTCGTCTGTACTTATTTCACCACCATATGACTCTTTTTCACTTGATAGGATCTTAGATGGTTTTTATGAGGTATTATTTAAATGTTTTAGGGAGTGTGTTCCGTTTGTAAATAGTCGTTTGGAGCGTTCAGGTCCTCCGTGGAATTCGGCTAGATTGTCCAAGTTGAGGAACAGAAAATCGAGGTTATTTAAAAAGTTTGTTAGATCGGGTACTGATATTGATTATGCTCTTTACTCTAGGGCGCGTGCGGATTATCGTAGAATGAATCATTATTGTTATGAGGAATATTTGACTAGAGTCAGGTCGAACTTCGCTAGTGATCCTAAGTCGTTTTACGACTTCGTTCGAGCTAAACGTAAATCATCTTTGTTTCCCTCTGAGATGTTTTACGGTGGCGTATCATCCTCTAGTTACCTTGATATTTCGAATATGTTTGCTGACTTTTTTCAGTCTACTTATAGGCAGTTGGACTTGGGCCATGATCAGGGCAGCAGCTTTTCGTATCCTTATTCAGTGGGAAGTGTCTCTATTTCTAATATATATTCATTTGATGAGGAGTCTGTTCTTGAGTCTTTGTCTGGACTGAAACTTACATACTTGCCTGGCCCTGACGGGGTACCGGCCTGTATTTTGAGAAAGTGCGCTATTGTCTTGAGTGGTCCTTTGACCTTTATATTCAATGGGCTTCTGAGGGCTGGTAATTTTCCATCTATTTGGAAGAGTTCGTTTATAATTCCTTTGTATAAGTCGGGTAATAAGTCCAATATTTCCAATTACAGGGGTATTGCCAAACTCAGTGCTATTCCCAAGTTGATGGAGAAACTCGTAACGGATTATCTCTTTTTTAATACGAAATCTTTAATATCCCCTTTCCAGCATGGTTTTTTAAAAGGTAGGTCGACTGTCACTAATCTTCTTGAATTTACTACACGTGTTTTCAGGGGTTTTCTTGCAGGCGCTCGGACTGATGTGATTTGAACTGATTTCAGTAAGGCTTTTGATAGGGTTGACCATAGTATTTTGCTTCTTAAACTGTCATTAATCGGTATTCCCGATATTATTCATCGTTGGCTAGGCTCCTACCTCTCCCTTAAGACTCAGAGGGTATTGTTTAGGAATGTATTGTCTAAGACTGTATATGTTACTTCTGGTGTTCCGCAGGGTAGCCATTTGGGTCCTTTACTGTTTTTATTGTTTCTTAATGATCTTCCTTGTGCTATTTCTGATTGTAATATTCTAATGTATGCTGATGACGTTAAATTATTTTATACTTTTGATGATGATCATGGTCAGGTTGTTCTTCAGCGGAATATTAATTTGTTTGTAACTTGGTGCAGAGTTAATTTAATGGATCTTAACTTAAAAAAATGCAAATGCATGGTTTTCTCTCGCGGTGGTGTGATTTCGCCAACTTATGTGATAAATTCTTGCCCTTTGGAGACTGTGGCTACATTTCTTGATTTGGGAGTATTATTGGATATGAAACTCTCTTTTGTTGATCATATTAGTATGATGATTGGCAAGGCTCGGGCTGTTCTTGGTTTTGTGAAAAGATGGGATAGGGAATTCATTGATCCTTATATAACTAGACTGCTATACATTTCACTTGTTAGACCTATTTTGGAGTATGCGTCTATTGTTTGGAATCCATACTATCGTTGTCATAGTGATTCAATAGAGTCTGTGCAGAGGCAGTTTTTATTATTCTGTTTACGTGGCTTAGGATGGGATTATGCCAATGGATTTCCGCCATATGAGGATAGATTAGGTTTGATAAAACTTCCAACTTTGGAACGTAGAAGGACTGTTTTAGGTGTTTGTTTTGTTTTTAATCTGGTTAGAGGTGATATCGATTCTGAGTTTTTGCTTCGTAACCTGAATTTCAGTATTCCTGCAAGATTTTCACGGCACTATCGTCCTCTTTCCTTAGATTTCTATAGAACTAACTACGGATGTAATTTTCCTTTTCGTAGATTATGTAATGATTTTAACGTATATTACGATTTGATTGATTTTAATTGTAGTGTTTGTAATTTAAAACGTAGCTTATATGCTAGCATTAATTTCTAAATTATTATATAAAAATGTATTTTCATTCTGTTTATTAATAGTTTATTCAGCTTGTGAAAAAAAAATATTGCTTTAAAATACATACATAAGTACTTAAAATAATTTTTGCTGTTTTTCATGGTTAATATTGTTACGTTTTTACCCTTTTAAAAACGTTTAGATTCTGGGTTCGTTGATTGCAAACCAAAATAAAAACAAATATGTGTTTCGTTTCAATGAACTCTTTGTTAATCACACCACTCTTGTGTACCTCTTTTACAACTTATACAACAATAATTACTTGTTCGTTATTCTTCTACGCTCACAACCTTTTTGTAAGCAACAAACCTTCTGCTCGCGTAAATACTAACAACTGCTTACTTCGAACGCAACCGCCTTCACACAAGACTAACTGAACTGTAACTGACTCGTTGCTTGCTATGTCTCGCCTTTTTATATGCCCGCAAAATCAGTATGATGAACGTTCTCGGCGAGGAAGGTTCTTGTTCTCGCATTCTCGAGAATTCTATCGCAACCGCATTGTTGTTTGTGTATTTGGTTGACATTGCTTGTTTGTTGTTGTTCTCTCATACTTGTCTGTCTCCTTTTGTTATACTGATGTTGTTAGTATATGCAAGCATGTACGTTCTATGTGTTAGTGTAGCTATAGTAAATCAACATGTTCTTTGTATTGTTAGTGTGTTTGTTAGCATCTTAATGTTAAACGATGGTACACTGTTTCCCTTTGCGTAACAATATAATGTTTTAGAAACACTAAAGCATTCAGTGACTTACAAGATAAACGAGAATGTATTTTGGTGCAAAAAGTTCCTAAAACTGATAAAGTTCTTTCGGAGTCTGTTGATGTTGGCTTAACCGTTTTTAGAGCATTTCAAGATTGGGAGTTCTTTTCAGTGTTCTTTTGAAAATGTTGAATTCTTGTCTCAAAGTGTTATCTGAAGGTTTTCCCAAGTGTTTTATTTTTGATGCTTTTGTTATGTAAGAGTTCAGTTCTACTAAATCAGCTTGGTGATCAGTTACAGCTACTTTATCCTGACTTTCGTTGTCCGGATCTTGAATATTACTATTCGGAAAAAGTCTTTTAATGAGAGTATTAGCAAAAGCAACCACGGAATTGGAAGAATATTTTGGATGAACATTAGTTTTACAAATAAAAAATTTAAAAAATCATGGCTTACTAAATATGCGAATGCGTTCTATTTTCATCCGTTTACGGTTACGGTTATAAACGTTTACGAAACCCTAGAAAAAAGTGTGAGTTAGGGCCTTTCCACATGAGACCAACGATATACATTTTGTTCATGAAAGAAATGCGTTAAAAAATTTATTTTAATGTATTTTCCTCTTAAGTTAGTAGTAAACTTTATTATGAAATATGTTAATATTAATATTTTTATAATGCAAAGAAAAAATACACTATTCAAACATACTTATCGAAACCATTCACAATAGAATTTATTCACCCATATCGTGAATATTATGGGAATAAGTTATTTGGGAGTAAACTTTTTTCCCATCCCAAAAAAATTGGTATTGGGAGTAAACGTTTTTATTGTGAATTAGTTATAAATGATCTATAAACAAAAATTGTTTATTGTGAATTACCTCTCAACAATTTTTCAAAGAAAAATACAAATCTTAAAAAATAAATATCGTATATCTTCGTTTTTTGGTGCTGGAAGAGGAGAACCAATCCATGGAAAGGTTGCAGCTAAGATCTAGGTATACTTTTATAATAATTATAACATATACATATTTTTTAATGCATCTAATACAAAGACGGCGGGTATGCCTCTTAGCCATGGATGATAGTACCTACAAAAATGGCGCAGAGGGATCAGCAGAAGCAAAATTTAACGAAGTACATTCTCGAGCGCGTAATATTGTGGAAAGGATCAACGGAGTTCCTAAAAACGGACGGCGTTGTTTGCTTGGAACACGAGAGTTACACTACTCCCCAAAGAAAAGTGCTCAAATTGTCAATATTATAAGTGCGGCTCAACACTTATAGACATAGTTTTATATGAAGCGCACGAGCTGGAAAATGTTGATGAAGTTATTCAAGGAACACGTCTGAAGCTGAATGCATTCGTACTAGTCCACTTTGTTCACTTTGATAGTTTAAAATAAAATATTTATTTCTTCACTTTTGTATTTACTTTCGTAAATAAAAATTGTGTACATATACATATGTACATACATAAAAACAAAATAAAACCAGTCTTCTCTGGAATACTTAAATCTAAAAAACAGTCTTCTCTGTAAATATCACACTCCAACCTATACTAGTATTACATTTGCGTTCCTTAAATAAAACAATGTACTTAGTTTTAAAAAATCAACACCAAACTTACTTACATGTTCCCTTCTTGTTCCCATTGGTAAGTGTTGCGAATTAATTTTACAAAATAATTCTTGGGAATAAACATTGGCGATACAATCACCCTTATCGTGAAAAAAATTTCGCCCGAATTTTGTTCACTGTTTTCAAAATTTTTATCATGAATTTTCTTCACCCGAACATATAGTAACTTCGAAAAAAATTCCTCCTATCGTGAATAGTTTTTCACGTGAATTTGTTCGACATTTTCTCAATATTTGTTCACTTTGATTTTTAGAGGTGAATAGTAAAAAAGGATAATGTAAGTTGTATTGGAAATCTTTGGTTTTAATAATAATTAAGTACAAATTTAAATTTTCAGGAGCAATTCAACTAATAAAAAACAAATTGAGATTTTGTTGCAAAGAATGCGGGAAAATCCTTCCATAGCTGGTGGTTACAGCAAAGAATCAAAAGAAGGTGTAGCATTTATACTAAATTGTCCCTTTCTATTATAGTAGAGATGTTTTGCTTGCTTTGGAGCTTTTGTGTTAACATGTGTGCCATCTATGCATCCAAAAACTCTCGGTATACCGAAATTTCTAAAAAAAAATGTTGAGCGGTTATACTTCTCTATGCTTGAGATGGATAGCATATCCATGTTTAACATATTCGCATTGATTGTGCTATCGCGGCATGATAGTCGCTCCCTACAACTTTTTGGTGTCCATCTTCAGCGAAAAACCGCAAACACGAACAAAGTTTAATAACTGGAGGTACAGCTGTACTTTTCTTTGGAACCGGTAGAGCATTTGTTAGAGTTTTCAAAAGATAACTAAACGCAGCTTTGTTGGCTCTATAATGCTTAAAAAATCTGGACCCGAGAATTACACTACCACAAACTATACACGCGGCAATTCCAAAAAATTTGAAGCATCCCCTAATGTTCTACTTATACATACATACATAATTGGCCATTACAATCCTTCAAGTCAGGATTACGGCCTAGCTTCTCACACCACTCATGTTGAGTGCGTTAATTTTATACGTGAGTGGCGGGACCTACAGTTTAACGTCGACTCCGAACGACAGATTTTTCATGGCAGGTTTATTTACTACTTATACTTATATTTTTTTCTTTTAATTTTCTTTCATTTTCTTCTTCCAGTTCTAATAACAAAACTGCACCAATTCTAAAAATTTTTGTTAGTTATAAAAATTTAATTGTAGTTTTGACAAATTTATTTATTTTTTTTAAAGTCAGTTTTATTTCGAACAAACACATATGATTCGAAGGGAAAAATAATTCACGTGACATTCACGATAGAAAATTCTTGTTCGGGTGATAAAAGAAATCCGGGCGAAAAAAAATTTCACATTTTTTTCATGATAAGGGTGTTTTTTTTGTGTTTGTGAATTCACTCCCAAAAAATTTTTTTGGGAATGATTCACAATAGGAAATGATGAAATTTGGGAATTCTTTTATGGGAATAGTTATTTGCGATAGGGGTGATTATCCCTAAGTTTAAAAAGCGTCTGACTTTTTTCATCGATGAATGAGACGCATAGAAAAGTAGAAAGACCCCTTTTGCACGTTCAAATTAGTTTGCAAACTAGTTTGAAAATTCTTGAGTTTGAAGGAGAGAAGGGAAAAACGAGCGGGGTTGAGTTCTGAGTTTGATGTACTCGCAAACTTGCTTTGTTCTTCATTCGTATATGTATATACATAGTTGTATTTGGCCAAAAATTACAATTCGATTTTTTCACATTATATTAATAAAAACTATATTTTTAGATCGTAGATATCATCAAAAAGCAAAAGTTATGTTTTTTAGGAGAAAAAGTGGCTTAGTGAGCACGAAATAACTCGTAGTTGGCTCCCTAGAAGGGAACACAATCTACGAGTTATCTCATGGTTTCAGCGTTTAAAATAACATTAATTTTTGTTTATTTTGTGTTTGAAATCAAAACATTAGCAAAAAAAAAAATTTTGGTCCAAACAATTAATTAAAGTTTAAAGTAAAAAGTGAAAAAATAAAAATCATAAACAGAATTAAAAAGAATATAATTTAATTTTTTAATTTATAAAAATAAAAAGGAATATAATTTAAATATATTAAAAATAATAGTACATAAATATATAATATATATTAATACATACATACATAATTGGCCATTACAACCCTTCGTCAGGATTACGGCCTAGCTTCTCAACACCACTCATGTTGTGTGCGTTAATTTTATACATGAGTGGCGGGACCTACAGTTTAAAGTCGACTCCGAACGACAGATTTTTTGAGAAGCTTTTCATGGCAATTTTTTTTTTTTTACTCTCAGAGTTTTTGCCAGAAATCTGCTGAGAGGAAGTCGCCGAAGAAATACTTTTTGTATTTTGTTTTTGATGTCTGGCCTGGGATTCGAACTCGAGCCTTTCGCCTAATAAGCCAACACACTACCTACTAGACCACAGCGACTTCTAACGGCGAATATATTATAATATAATATTCATATAATGTCCCTTTTTGAAGAATTGTCTTGTGTTTGAACCACAGTGTAACATTTGAACCTATGCCAAATAAAGTTACAACTGTCAAAAACAGCAGAACGACGCGATAAAAGAAAACAAAATTTTTCAAAGTAATTTTTTACGTGCAAAAGCGAAACAAAGTTTAAAAGAAAATGCAAAAGAGTTTGTCAAACTAATTTTCAAAGTACTTAGAACGTGCAAAAGGCGTCAAAATAAACATACTTTATGCGTTTTCTTCTGTAACTTGTCACAAACAACTACACCGATTCTACTTTTTGACATAGGCATGTAACGCAAGGTCGCATTAAATGCATAGTATATACTTTCGGCTTAACTGTTTAATTTCCTCCTCATTTCTCATTTCATATCATATATGTACATTATTTTCGCAATTATTTGTCCTGGTTTTTGTATTTTTTCGCTTAATGATTATATCTCTACATTTCATTGAATTATTTCCGTTCCATCTAGTGTTGTCATCTGCCAATTTTTCCCTTTCTTCACGTTTTTTAAATGTAAAAAGTTTTCAAATTTAATCTAACAAACTACTCCCTCATTATTGCAAAAGTATTTAATTGTGTTTACTTAGGTACAACGATGCCATTTTTGTACATAAAGAGTTTTTATTTTCGCTGTGTTTTCGCATTCAATGTCTTCACTTAATTTCTGCACACTACTATCTGTCAAAATATTAAGATATTAAGTGCTGTGACGTAGGCTGCACACAATTTCTCATTAAACTTTTGATCAATTTTCGTGTTCGAGATGTATCCGTCAAGAAAAGAAGAATAACAAAATACATTAGCTGTTTTTGTTGAACGAAAATTAAAGCACTCATTGAAAGCAAAATTGGTTATCAATTTCATCCCAAAATTTAAATTTGTAAGTGTGTTAGTAAATAAGAGTGAGTGTGTCAAAAATTGATCTTAAAATGCCCGGGTTAAAATGAAGTTTTTATATACATGCATTTTTAATTATTTTTTTTTTAAATATTTGTAGAAAACACAATTTTTTTTGTAAAAATAATAGTTTTTTTATAGTTTTATGTTGTTTCCAAATTCGTTATAATCACCCTTATTGTCAAAGACGTTGTGGTCGGCGTCGTCAATTTTAACCTGTTGTCATATTTCGTCGTCAACTCAACTCCAAATCGGTATTACTTTGGGCATGTGTGTTGACGTCGTCATATTATCGATAATTTCAAAGAAAAAAATATCATTCCTATATACTTTGCCAGTTATTTAATTCTTTTTAATTTTTGTTGAAAAATGTTGTCTATGTACGACTCGAGTGAAAACAGTGATGCAGAAAAAAAAAAGAAATGCTAGTGCTTCAGAGGAAAATAATGAGGCAGAGATCAACAATATTCAATTTGCCGGACAGCATTTGTATTAATGCGAACGCTTTTTACATTTTTTCCTTTATATAGATTTATTGAATACTTTCGACTAAACAAAGCCGCATTTAAGGTAGTTTTAGCGAAAATTTAACCTTTAATGAAGAGCCCAATTCGTTCAATCGCCATTTGCAACACTTTAAAGCTAGCAACAACATCGAGGTTCTTGGTGCAAGGATCATATCAATCAAGCGTGGAAAATGATTTTAATCTTGGTTTATCGCCGCCTACAGTATCTTTAATTTTAGAAAAAACAATCGATGTTTTGGAACGAGTAATCTGTCCTCTTTTCATTAAATTTTAATGACAGAAGAGGAGAAGGCTGAATGCAAGTTGTATTTCTTTGAGAATACGGGTTTCCTTGGCGTTATAGGTTGCGGAGATGGCTCGCATATAAAAATTCTAGCTCCTAGAAAGGATGAACAAAATATGTATTTTAATAGAAAAGGATTTTTTAGTTTAAATGCGATGCTTGTAATATAGAAAACTTAAAATTTTTTTCACAACAGAAATACTCAACGCTTTGAAATTTGTTGACAAAATCAAAGTCAATGACGTAAAGTCGCCTTAGTAAATACCGATTCTACGTCAACAGTAATCGATTGTCGTCAATAATGCCTACGGCAATGTCATTAATACTATGTTCACACATGCACTTTTATTGCGTAAATCGCAATTAGTGCCATTATTGATCTCAATATTTCATATAAAATTTCAATTAATTGTTGCTCAATAAATTCATAAATTGTTATAATATTGATTAAAACTTAAAATACAACACTGTCATTAGTATTTTTAGTGAGCATATTACAGTTTTCCGAACACTTTCTCTTAATATTTGACAACTTAAATGTAAACAACGACAAACAAAAAATGGAAGGTCAGTAGGTCCACTATTATCAAATTTTTCTCATCGTTCTGAGAGAATCCACTATGGAGTCAAAAGTAGTCCCTACTAACCGCAACAGCTGGGTGTTTCGGTCAATCATTAGCAAGACCTTTTGGAATGTTAAATTGTTTTCCATTTTTTCTAAAATTTTTTTGGCATTAATTTTCGCGATTAAATTAAAAGCAATGTTGTTGAAGCAATCAGCTGTTTTGTTTACCAGCTGACAAATGAATATTGCTTATATATGTGAACACTTAAAATATTGTACTAAAATAACCGAATATTGGCTCAATAAAAATGCATGTGTGAACATAGTATAAAATATTGTCGGTGTCACATGCGACGCCGTTGACATTCGTAATAGGGGTGAATTTTTCTTTAGTTATATTTATTTAATCATTTTATTCATCCTTTCTTCATTCCGTTTTTGAATGGATTCTAATAATTACGAAACAAAAGTTTACTTTAATCGACAAAATAAAGTTAAAGTTATGGACAAAATCGTGAAATACCAAATTGCTAAATTTGAAAACACTAGTGATGCTTACAAATCGTCTAATTTGTATAGGGTGTTTTTTTTAGAGGTATAGAACTTTAAGTTGGCATTACTTTTCAAGATGGCGACCGATTTAACAGCTGTCACCGTGGTCTAGTAGGTAGTGTGTTGGCTTATTAGACGAAAGGCCCGAGTTCGAATCCCAGGTCAGACATCAAAACGAAAATATGAAAATATTTCTTCGGCGACTTCCTCTCAGCAGATTTCTAGCAAAAACTGAGAGTAAAAATTGCCAATGAAAAAGCTTCTCAAAAATCTGTCGTTCGGAGTCGACTTTAAATTGTAGGTCCCGCTACTCATGTATAAAATTAACGCACACAACACGAGTAGTGTGAGAAGCTAGGACGTTGTACAATGGGTCAATTCGACCTCCGGGTACTGTATTTGTCACAGTTGACAAGTATATATCCTCTAACCTAACCTAACAGCTGTCAAGTGGTTTATTTTCAGTTTGGTTTGGCAATTCATCATGAATAGACTCACGCCTGAACAACGCTTGCAAATAGTGCAATTTTATTTCGATTTATTGAAAGACACGTTTGGTGACCGCCTAATTTCACGTTTTGGGCCTGTGAATTGGCCTCCAAGATCTTGTGATTTAACACCGCTAGGCTACTTTCTGTGGGGCTATGTAAAGTCAATGGTCTATGCGGTAAAGCCACAAACGCTTGACCATTTGGAAGACAACATTCGCCGTGTTATTGCCGATATACGGCCACAAATGTTGGAAAAAGTCATCGAAAATTGGACGTCCAGATTGGACTACATCCGCGCCAGCCGTGGAGGTCATATGCCAGACATCATATTTAAAATGTAATGCCACAAGATTATCTTTCGGATAAATAAAATTCATGTCAATCGAATAATCGATTAACTAATCCATCGATCGAATAATCCATCGTTGTTTTATTGCAACTTAAAGTTCTATACCTCTATGAAAAACACCCTATACAAAGCTAAAGTTGATAATGAAAGTTATAAATACATTGACAAGCAAATATGTAATTCAAAGGATCAGAAGCAAATGTAAAGGCAAATAAAAACTTGGTGTTAAAGAAAAGTCAACTTGTGATAAAATCTGTGATATTAACAACGTAGAATTAGTAATTTCAACGTATATTTCATAGATAGTGTTAAGATAATGTCTGAATCAATTGAAGATATCAAGGAGACTAATCAAATGCTTATGGTTAACCAGAGATTCAAATTTTGTGCAATAAGAGTCGCGAACGTTAGAAATAAATTAAAAAATAAATCTACTTAGGTAGATTTTTAACAAAACTTATTATTGATAATTGGCCTGTTAATGAGAAAACTGCATGAAATTCCGAATATTTCATTAGAAACAGAACAGTTCCCAGAAAATGTTAAAAGTAACGTAGTTGGTCATTACAACCCTTCAGTCAGGACTACGGCCTCGCTTCTTACACCACTCATGTTGTGTGTGTTAATTTTATACATGAGTGGCGGGACCTACAGTTTAAAGTCGACTCCTAAGGACAGATTTTGAGAAACTTTTCATGGCAATTTTATTTACTCTCAGAGTTTTTGCCAGAAATCTGCTGAGAGGAAGTCGCCGAAGAAATATTTTTTTCATATTTCGTTTTGATGTCTGCTAACACACTACCTACTAGACTACGGCGAATACAAATGTTGAGAATACCGTTCAATAAATACGTTGAAAACTTTAATATTTCTGTGTGGTTTATTTTTTTTTTATTTATTTAGTAGTATTTGTAATACTTTGTTTAAAAACATTGTAAAATAATTTAACCGATTGACAAAAGCTCTTATGAAATATTTTTGAAATAATAAATACATTTTCTTTTAAAGACATTTATATTATTCTCATTTTTGACTTCACTTGGCAGCTCATTAAACACTTGTAGACCCTTGTATAGCAGACATCTCTTCATTGCGTTGTTTGTGGCTTTATTTAATCTGAAATCGCTAGCGTTCCTGAGGTAGTAAGGCTGAATTTCGCTTACATAAGTTAATTGTTGTGTTAAATATTCCGGTGCATTTCCTGTTTTCATCTTGTATACATATATATAAATACGTATTTAGTTGTAGTCGTTGTCTAATGTTAAGCCATTGTAGCATATCCAGCATAAATTGTATTGGTGTATATCTATTACATTTTATTATTGTTCTCATAGCTTTATTTGGTAGTTTCTGTAGTCTTTCTATTTGACCATTAGTGCAGCACGTATATAATATTGTTCAACCGAATTCAAAGTGTGATTTAATAATTGAGTTATATTTAATGTTGATATTTTTTTTCTTATTCTTCTAAAAAAAGTTAATTTTTTTTAGCAATTTTTTTACAAATATAATCTATATGGTCTTTAAAATTCATCCCATTGTCTATTAGAAAACCGAGATATTGTTATTCATATTTATTTCCATAATTTTTGTTTTATCTTCGTTTAGTATTAATTTATTCGTTTTCAGCCATTTATTTACATTATTAAGATCATAGTTTAAGTTTATTTGGCATTCTTCGTCCGTTTCCGATATATTAAATATAAGAGTATCGTCCGCATATAACACTATTTCATATTTTTGTAAAACATTAGGCATATCATTAGTATATATTATAAATAGCAAAGCACCTAGGATTGATCCCTGTGGAACCCCATATTCATTTATTATTTCACTTGATTTTACGTTATTGACTCAAGTTATTTGTTTTCTATTTGTCAGATATGACTTAAACCAATTCAATTCATTATCTCGTACTCCATAGTTGTATAATTTTTGTATCAGAATGTCTCTATCTATCGTTTCAAAGGCCCTTCGAAAATCAAGCAATATTGCCATTATTTTCTTATTTTTGCCAATGTTTTTCCATCTATTGATAACGTAGTTCACCGCTGTTTCACATAAATATCGTTTTATAAACCCCGATTGATAGTTAGATAAAATATTATTATTTTCTATGTATTGTTCGAGTTGTTTCTTTACTATTTTTTCAAGAATTTTAACGAGTTTATTGGCCGAAATTCCCCACATTTACTTGTTCCCGATACCATAACGATACCGATCATTGACGTCTTTCAATTTTCCGGGAAAATACCCGTTTCCATAGACTCATTTATAATTTTCAGTAATCTATCACCAATTATATTCCAATTATCTAAAATCATTTTAATATTTACGTTGTTAAAATTCATGTTTTTTTTTATATCTTTGCAAATTGTTTTTAGTTCGTAATTTGATATTGCACGGAATTTGAATCTAGAATTTATCACATCCTTTTGATTAATATATCCAACATATTCTATTTTATCCCTAATTTCCTTAATATTATTTACAAACTATTCATTAAAGTTGTTTGCTATTTCGGCATTTGTCTTATACTCTACATTATTAAATATCACATATTTTATCACATTTCGGTTACTCTTTAGCACTAGATCTTTAATATTGTTCCACATTTGTTTTTGATCATTAGAATTGCTTATTGTTTTATTAATATAATTATTTTTTCTTGATCAAGTTTTGTCTTATATAAATTTCTTGTTCTTTTATACTCATTCCATGCTTCATAAATATTTTGGCTTTTAGCGATATTATATTTTATTATTTTTTCTCTTTTTAAGACTTCCAGCTGCCTATTGAACCACTTATTCTTTATACTTTTCTCGTATATTGTTCTATTTAACGATAGTTTTTCGATCGTTTTTTCGAAAGCCTCATCAAGTAAATTTACATTGTAATTTAAATCCAGTCTCTCTTCATTTCCCAGTATATTGTTTATTTCCCTTTGGAATATGTTATTTCTGTATTTAAACATCTTTGCTTCATTCTTAATCATTTTCTTGTTATTAACATTTTTGATTTTAATTTCTATTAAGTCATGATCCGATATTTTATTTTTACTGCTAATATCTGAACTAATATTTGTTATATTTGTTATAACATAATCAATTATTGTTTTTGAATCTTTCGTTACTCTAGTGTAATCACTTATTAACTGTTTTAATCCATTATTATTAGTTATGCATTCAATTTTCTTCTTATAAACACTTTCTTTTGACCAATCAATATTAAAGTCTCCAACAATAACAATTTCTTTGTCCTTTTCAATAAGTTCTTCAACTATTTCCTCAAATATATCACAAAATTCAGCTTCTTGACTTCTTGGTGACCGATAAACTCCCACTATTATCATCGAGTAATTATTGTATTTTACACTATACATATGCACCAATCCAGTGTTTGAAATCACTAACTTTTTCAAATATCATTTTCACCTCCCAACATTTGTTATAATACATAATTATTCCCCCGGTTCTCGTTGAATTGGATAATAATGCCATGTGAACGTATTCCGGTATCACTTTTTCTGATTCATCCACATTGTCTGTTAGGTGTGTTTCCGATAATATTATAAAATGTGGTTCCTCTATATCTGCAATTGCTTCTATTTGATTAAAGTTGTTAATTAATCCTTGAACGTTTGTATATATGCCATATAAATCCTTTAATTGTTATTCATTAATTCCCATTATTCGCCTTTTTAAATTCAGTTTGTTTTTATAAACAGGACATTCTCCATCTGTAGCCGCATGATTTTCATCTAATCCTAGATTCAGTTTTTTATTACTTTTTACGCAGTTGATACATTTTTTGTTTGTTTTTCCTTACATTGCTTTGTATTATGATTTCCGTGACATTTGAGACATATTTCACTGTTCTTGCAGTTCACAGACTTATGGTTGAATCCATTACACCTATAACACCTCGTTACTTCCGTTCCATCAAACACTCGGCATTTTTCCCATCCAACATTTAATTTTTGTGCGGCAATTACTTTTTGGTAGGATTCACTATTTATTTTTAATTTAGCGTTATAAATTAATCCGCTGTTTCTTGTTTCATATACTTTTAATGAATTAATTTTACTATTTTCCATGACCTGATTTTGCTTTATTAATTTTTTAATAAGTTCTTTTTCTTCATATTTAAATGTCATATCCGTTATAACTATTATCATTTCAATTTCACTTGGCACTTTTATCTCGTAAGTTTCACTCATTTTGTTCTCGATGGCACTTTTTATTTTATCTCGTTAATCTTTGTTTTCACTTTGAACAATCACTGTTCTATTTCTCCTACTTTCAATATTTGTTATTTTAAAATCTATTGGGTCTACCTTTTTATTTAAATCTTCTTTTGTTTTTTCAATTTTTTGTTTTTCCTTGGGTTTGATTACCAATGGCACTTGAATTTTAACCTCTGGCAACACTGAATTCTTTTTA
The DNA here is from genome assembly GCA_930367235.1 of Sarcophaga rosellei. Classification (NCBI taxonomy): domain Eukaryota; kingdom Metazoa; phylum Arthropoda; class Insecta; order Diptera; family Sarcophagidae; genus Sarcophaga; species Sarcophaga rosellei. Next base: position 57,192,908 of record OV884019.1, on the reverse strand, counting down.
ACTGCATCTGCGAATGTCATCTTATTTTGTTTTACATTTGTTTCCTTGATCACTTTCTTTATTTCACCGCACATCTTTTCATTGTTTTGTTCTATGTTCTTTCGCATTTCTTAATTTTTTTTTATCTTTTACATTTGCTATTAGTTTTTTTATTTCAACAACATTCTTTTCACACGATTTTTGGGTATCATCAAGAATATTAAGTCGATCCATATATCTTTTCTCAATGGCCTCTAATAATTGTTTTATTTCATTTTGCCTTAGTGATGACTCAAATTCTTTTTCATATTCCTTTAAATTTTGCTTGCTTACTCTAACGCCATCTTGAATTTCGCCTAATACAAGGTCAACATTCTTTATATATTGGATACAATCCTCACAAATAAAACGCACAAAATTGTTTGGTTCAAGTATTATAATAGAATATTGATCAATTCCCGAACACTTTTTTGTACTGTGATATATTTTTTCGCAAACTCCTTGGCATCTTATTCCCGTCCGCCTCTATTAGCTGATTTACACGCACTGCACTCAGTCATTATCGCGCGATTTTTTTATTTTCATTTATTATTAATTATTTGAACTAATTTCTCAGTACTTTTTTATTTCAATAAAATTCTATTTATTGTTACAATGTTTAATAGTTCTTCTTCTATTTTTTTATATCACTTTAATATTTTAATTTATTTATTTATTCAGAGCTTAATTTTTTTTGCTTTTCTTTACTTCAATCACAATACACAATAAGACGCATTTCACTTTGTTTAGCCGAAATGTAATGTGATACGGCTGTAAATTATGTCATTAATCGATGGATGAGCGCTAAAAAAAATAAAGAACAAGTTTTTATTAAGAAATTATGTATGTATAGTATCTAAGGCAAAGAGCTTCAATGCTTTAAATTATATATGGAAAACAAAAAGCAAATTACTAGAGTCAATGGAGCTCTTCTAGTTTTTAATGATTTTGGTGTCCCACGGAGGTCAATATTGAGTGCCTTACAATTTATACATTAATGACATTCCAGATATACACTTAATTCTGTTTTTACACGGTAGATACGATCCAAAAAAAAACCGTGTAAAAAAGCCATGAAGTCCATAGAAAAGAAGGGGATTGGTTCCATATCCTTCAACTTTTGTCCTCTATCCATATTACCAATGCTTTTTCCATATTGTATTTAACAGAATCTCTAATGTATGATGACGCCTTAGCAGAGAGTTTCGTTCCAGATACAACAGATTTCCTTTTAGCATCTTCATTTCGTTTAATGGACTTTATTGCGGATTCGTGCAGACCATAACTCTTACACAACGACGTTGAGCGAATTTTAGTTTCAATTGTTGTTTCGAAAGAAATATGTATCTTTCCTTTTCAGTTTAGAATTTGTACAATTAGACATTTTTCTTAACGCACAAAACGCGATTTCGATTTAAGCTTTTTTTTGCGTTGTATTAGAGCACGTCCAGTTTTATTCAAATTAAACAAAAGACTAAAATATACAGACATACATTTTCTAATTATTTTATAAACAACGAGTAGAAAAATTATTTCAGAAAGATTGCGGTTAATGTATATATTTTTCTTTAAAATTTTAAATTTTCATAAACTTTTCTCAACCGTGCTATATCAAATATCAACGTATAAAAACAGAATCAACTTTTTTTCTAGACCGTGTTATTACAAAACCGTGCATAAAAGACCGTGTAAAAACAGAATTGGGTGTACTAGATAAATGTGAAGTGGTATTATATGCAGATCATACAGTTATAAACACAGAAGGGACCACAAGTGTAAGGACGAATATGATTAATGATATAAATAATGTTAACACATGACTGAAAATGAAAAAAAAAATAATAAGACAAAAATAATGGAAATAAATATGAGTAGAAACCAACATTCACGACGACGAATATGAATAGCAAACCAAGGATGAAGTTATAAAAAATTTAAGGATTTTATAGGATACGTATGCAAAAAATATTTGTAAACAATTGTTTTTGAGAAGAATTAGGAATGAAGCTCCTATAACACTTATTGCACATGCTCTTTTATTTAGCAACATCTGCGACAAGTACACATGTCTCGCGGTTTGTTTATATTGTTAAAATTCACTGCCTTATATGTTTATAAAATATATTTTCATTGTTTTAATAGTCAATTAAATAATTTAAATAATAAGGAAAGAGAACAGCTTTTTTTATAGACATGAAGCAATTTTTAGAAAAATTGAAAGGTTGGTTATTAATAGGAGCGGAAATTTATGAAACAAATTTAGATCCCATCAAATATCTAAAAAATCCCTAATCATTAAGTCAAAGATGTATAACTTTATGTATGTTGATGAAATGAAAATAATACTTGTCTGTGACTGTAAATACATAAATTCTCTCAACTTATTTTCTCTCTCTTACTAATACACAACCAAAAAATTTGTGGTAATCCCTGTTCTATAATGACGGCAATAAATACTTACAACACGGCAATAAAGCCTCACTTTGAACTATTATATATACGGACTGTTTTAGAATGCAATAGATATACATGAATACAGGATATGCTTGACACACTCCAAGTTTTATACATAAATTCAAACAAGGTAAAGCTCCTGAATATATGTACAATCACATGAAATACAGTGAAGTATATCAACGAATGAGAAGCTAGGCCGTAATCCTGACTGAAGGGTTGTAATGGCCAATGATGTATGTATATCAACTAATATATGCAGAAAACTTCAGGTCAATGAAAGGAATTACGACGGGAATGCAAAAATCATTATTTTATAAAGGACTTCAAATATTCAACGCTCCTACTGATAGTAGTAAAACAGAAAAAAAAATTATAAAGTATTTAGAAGATATTGTGTAATTTTTTTAATAACTTATCGACCGGAAATAAAAGACTGAAATTAAGGGGATTTCCTGTGTTATTTATTCTGACGTGCACCTTCTCGAAATAAAATAAAAAATAATAATGTATAAAATGAAATTACTTCTATGATATAAAGCAGATCCAGTTTTGTATCATTTATGAAAATAAAATATAATGTAAAGTAAATTTTGGCGCAGTGGATGCTGAAATATACAAATAATACCAAGATTTTTGTCCCAAGATTTTTCTATGAATTTCCCCGAATGAGGTAATTAATTATTTTTTATTAAAGTTCTCTTTGCCTCAATAGTGACTATGACAAATAAATGGTTCACTTTCTAATCAAATTTGACTGCAAACAATTTGACGTACAAATATAATTGAACACTTATTTTAAAAGAAGGTTCAAAAAATCTTTGGGATGCTATAATTTGACACAGTACCTAAAATACCACATATTTCTCGATCATTTAATTTCCTTGGAAGAATTATTTGTCACATTAGTGCTTTGTTTAGCTATAATTCTGTTACTTTCCGCGTACATTTTGCAAATATCATCGTAATACCTTCATTTCCTTCCCTAGTTGTTAAATTTATATTATCACACAAATTTTCTATGAAATTTACGTCAAGTCTATGAGCTGGGCTATAGAGAATGGAATTTATTTCTTTAGAGGTTTAATTAGTGTTAGTAGTAATGCGGGAGTAAAATTTTTTTCCAACAGAGATACGTCCGTCAGACTCTGGTAGCTATATTCACCACAGGTAAACGCAGTCTCTGTACTGACGGAGTTCCACCAAACTATCGAAGAAGTTGGTCAGTGCAAGGGCTGCACATTGAAATCAACCAACCAACTACCCAACGATTGAAAACCAGCCTGAAAGTTTAATAAACGCAGCTACATCCATGAAATCAATGGATGATATCTCCGTCAAGCTGTCAAGGATTGGAGAACTAAATAACCTATATCTGCAGCTCGGAAGAGATGAGCATTAGTCTCCTCTTCCTCAGTATTCTCCTCCTCTCACGGCAGAAGTCGTTAGATGGGAGCTGCGTTCCCCATAACATAATGACCTGTAAGCATGGCCACTGTGATCGAGATGACGTTACGACCAAGTCCGATTGACTGGTTGGTGCGCCTTCCATCAATTGATGGCCAAGTGAGTCTAGCAGTCGAGCTGGATTCCTCACTGACCCGAGATAGGTTGGCGTCTCGACATAATTTCCTCCCAATGGCCAATTCATCCGATGTAGGTGGCATACCTAAGACGATTACCGAGGATTCCGGAAGTAGTGCACCAGCTCTGGTGAGCCCGTCGGCCCTGCAGTTTCCCGAAAAGTGTCTGTGCCCAGGGACCCAGACAAGTGAGACACTGAAGCGCTCAGAAAGAACGTCGAGACAGCGGCGGCACTAACGATTCAGGAGTTAATCATAACGCTCGATGAAGATCTTATAGCAGCCTGATTATCAGAGAAGATTGAGATGCGGGTGAAAGGAGCACCGTTGATGAGGATCTATTGAGCAGCCCGGTAGATGACACTTACTTCCGCTTGAAACACGTATACAGTAATCCGGCAGTCGGAGGGAAATGTTCAGATCCAGTTTCCGCAGACTCCGCTACCAACCCCATTATCGAGTTTAGGGTCATTTATGTATCCAGGAGTTACAGGGGATGTTCATGTCAGGGCCCCAGTAGTCCCTTAGAATCTGAAATTGAAAACCCCTGTCAAAGTAATATTAAACAGGGAGGTAATCGATGTTCTGTGGGGCCACAGATATCAACCTCCAAAAAAAAAAACGACTGACCAGAAGGGATAATGGGCCACCGAGACAGGACATTGAGTATAGCGTCTGCTGAGATATTCCCGACGCAGCAATGGCAATGTCGCGTATGCGTTATTACTAGAGGATTCAAGTCTTTTCAAAAGTGAATTGACTGCGAGATTCCAGAGAAGTGATAATAGAACACAGCCTTGCGGTGTACATCTACAGATAATTCTCTGACAATATGTAGCACCTATTGAGGAGGTTACTATTCCCGACTTAAGGAGCAGCCCAGTAAACCAGATATTTTCCGGGTTGACGTTATTAAATGCACCGTCAATGTCAAGGAAAACTGCCAGAGTGTATTCCTTAAAGTGCAGGGACACATAAGAGATAAGGGAGTCTTGTGCGGTTTCCACTGATTTACCTCTCGTGTAGGCGTGTTGAGATGATGATAAAAGTGATGGATCAATCGAGGTCCTGATATGAACCTCAAAGACTCTTTCGAGTGCCGTCAGAAAAAAGGAAAAAAGACTATGATCCGAGAAGAAGCATTCCTGAGATACAAACCAGTTATTAAGGTAGTCAGAAAAATCGGAGCTAGCCAGGGTGATATCCAACACTTTCCTTCTATTCGAAGTAAGAAAGGTTGGTTCATAAAATCAAAAAGGCACTGACCACGTTCATTGGTACCGGAACTGCCCCACATCGCATGGTAGGAATTGGCGTAGATTCCGAAAATGACCAGAATCCCACGTGGTCGCGCATCCGCTACCAGTTGAGCAATGGGTTCTTGAGGGGGAGGGAGCCCTTAGTCATGCGGCAGGTATGACGTGATCCAGAGGGTCTTCGATCGGTCATCTTGATGCCCTTGTCGCTAAACGTGGGGAGTACAAGAGCATTAATAAAGGGTCCGCCAAATAAGTTTTTTTTTTGGAAATGCTGTAAAAAAAAAACTACTGAATATTTTCTCAAATTTCTTTTTTTATTTGAAAGTACAATCCTTCCGGTTAATAATGGAAAATAATTTCATTCAAATGGCTGCCTCGGCTGGCCATGCAGTAGCCTACAGAAGATGCCGATTTTGGCAAAAAAAAAATCACCTTTTCAGATGAAGCTCATTTTAATCTTTGCGGGTATGTAAACAAGCAAAATTGCCGTATTTGGGGCACAGAAAACCCGCACGCATACATTGAAAGCCTACGCACCCAAAACGAGTCACTGTTTGGTGTGGATTTTGATCCAGAGGCATAATTCGAAAATGAGCAAGGAGTGGCCGTTAGAGTCAATGGCGATCGTTATCGGGTCATTTTGAACGAATTTTTGTTCACAAAAATTTAAGAGGAGGATATTGGCAACATTTGATTTCAACAGGACGGCGCTACATGCCACACAGCCGAAGCTACACTCGATGTGTTGCGCCCTGTTTTTGAAGATCGCATTATCAGCCGCAGAGCTGATGTCGTTTGGCCACCTTGGAGCTTCGATTTGACACCGTTGGACTATTATTTGTGAGGTGTCGTCAAAGATAAGTGTTACGGCGAAAAGCCAGAGACAATTTACGCTTTAACAATATTCATGAAGCCATTAGTGAAATACAGCTGCACACAATCGATAATGTACTAAAAAATTGGACCGGTCGTGTAGGCTACTGCATGGCCAGCGGAGGCAGCCATTTGAATGAAATTATTTTCCATTATTAACCGGAAGGATTGTACTTTCAAATAAAAAAAGAAATTTGAGAAAATATTCAGTAGTTTTTTTTTTAAAGCATTTTCAAAAAAAAAGTTATTTTGCGGACCCTTTATTAGTTTTGACCATTACAGGTCTACCTGTATTTTGGATAAACGCAATGCGTTGGTGTTAAGTCCAGAAACCCTGTCGTTGACGACCCAGGGATGCTGGACCAGAGCGAACTCGACATCCTGCACTGCTAGACTGAGGATTAGAACGGCGGAAGCAGCTTCAGAGTGTTGGAGATTAATTTAAATGACTCTCAGCGTCCTCTTCGTCAGATAACGGAGAGATTACGTCCGCGTCAATATTAATACCGTCAAAGAATTCTGCAACCCGCTCAGAGTTGGATTTCTTGCAGGCCAAAGAGCATCGCGAAGAGTGGCTGCACGTGCTTCCGCATTCGATTTCATTGGCGGTAAGATTCGACCCAAGAGGTTCTTAAAAAGAGTCAGATGGGGCGGAGTCCGATAGGGTGGTGTCCGATGGGATGGGATCTGTTGGGATGGGCTCTGACGCCCCCGCGGGTTTTTATAAGTGGAAGTGACTCCTCATCACCGCAAGGCGGCGATCACCCCACTGATCAGGAGTTGCCAGTGGGTAGGTTGGTATTGCTGGCCTTGAGGCCTCCGGGTCAGATGGTTCAGCTGGGATTCTCGATCTTGATCGGGAGCAGTGAGGGATCTGATGTGATTCTGGGGGCAGTAAGCCTGGTCCCGGCCGGCTCTCACCAATTCTGCTGATAACCGCCTTATAAAGTTCCATAGATCGGAGCAGTCTACCAGTTTGATGTGCCCTTGAAACCATTCCGCATCGCGACAACTGGGTGAAGGGCCGGGCCTCAATGAAGACGTCCAAGACCGCTTGTTCCACAACTTCCACTTAGTGGGGGCGATGGATTCATTCTGGTCAATCTGATCGATGATCGCCCAAGTAAGGCCCTCCTTTAATACCTCGCTGAGAGTGGGTTCTTTAAGGTTGGCCACCTTGGAGCCTTTGAAAGGCTGGAGAGAAGCGTTTAGCTTGGTCGATCTTTGCCTTTTAGGGGCCGTGATAGGTGACTTCTGAGTTCGACTAAGTTTTAGCGCTGTAATATACTTCATTATAACTATGCTTTGGAGTTTTCTTTTCTGTAGAACTGTTAGCTCCGACCTTACCGTACGTTGTACATCTAGTTTTAGATGTTACACTAACTGCACTTGCAACTGAAAAATATGTTCGTTCGTACCATAAATCAAATTTTATTATGATTACCATTTGTAATAAGTATTATTTACTTACTGAATTGATCGTTACAACGCATCAGTCAGGATTGCGACCTAGCTTTTCACACCACCCATTTTATCCATAAGTGGCGGGAACTATAAAAAAGAAATATCCAGCCCAATCACGAATAAAAATTCCGCATGAAATTTCTCTCTTTTCCCTTCTCTCCTATTATGAATAAAAATTCCGCGTGAATTTTTTAATTTTCCTTTTTCTCTGTTTTAATCCCATTTTTATCAACCGTGTGAAGGGAGAAATATTGAAAAAGTAGGTATTCTCAATGTATTTTAGTTTGGGTTTTCCTCAAGAAAAAATTCACTTATAAAACACAAGGGAGTTTGCTAAAAATGTAAGTATATCTTTGTACAATTAAATTAAAAAAAATTAAAAAATATTTAAATGTTCCTGTAGGTCTAAAACAACGAATAAAACTCAAGTTCAACATTTGGTTACATTAAATAATTTTCTTTTTCTATCATAGAAAATACATATGTTTATTTTCTGAGAGTGCTATAATTTACACATATGGTCGTTCCATCGATGGACCCTACAACGCCAGGAATATTGTTCTTCGTGTAGAAAGCTAGAGCAATCTTTCTTTTTCCTCTGTGGTATTCGGTACCTTGATCCAAAGTGGACAGGGATGAGTCTAAAAAATATCCACCACTTCTGTAAGCACTTTGCTCAAAGTCGGCTGGCCTAAAGACACGTTGAAGTCTTTTCCTACACCAGTCTGCGAAAAAACTTAAGCTCGCACTTCACATTACAATCGGTGAATCTCCAAATTGTTTTTTGTTGGTTGACTGTGAGTTGTTAAAATTTCTAGTAAATATCGAAAGGCCGGTTTATTTACTCTGTAGTACTTTTGAAACCTCTTGCAAGCCAAAAATCTAACCAAACAAGTTCATTTTTAATTACTTACAAAGACTGCGGCTACTCAAGAGGATTAGATTCATCCCTTAATTGTCTTCTAGAAATACGTTGGCTGTTTTGTTGTTGCTTTTCTGAACCACCAATTTCCTCCTCAAGTACATACATGATGGCACTACTCATTTTTTTTGTATTATATTAAACTCTTGTTTATTTTTTTAACTTGTATTAATTTTAGTTAAGTTTAATTTTATTTTTATTTAAACAAACTGGCAAAAAAATGTAATATCAACAAGAGACACAGCTGACTTAAAAATACGATAATGCCACTTTTTCAAACTTTTATTCCCACGGAATTTATAATTAGAGGATTTATTTCTCGAGAAAATCGTTTTCCGTGAGAAAGAAATTCCTTGAGAATATTCGTGATTGGGCTGATCATGAAAAAATATTTTATGTGTTTTATTTACGTTTACTTTTGAAACCACGAAATGGATAACCTTATATAAACAAATTAAACAATCTTAACAAAAAAATTATATCTTGTTTAATTTTGCTCCGGTACTGTCATATTTTTAAAGAACTTAGCTCAATTCTACAAGTAAGTTGTAATAACTGAAAAAGGTGACTTTGAAGTCCATTTTAGCTAAGGTCACCTTTTACTAAACCCAACTTTAACGACAAGTTATGATTTGTCTCTACGGACAGTTCTAAAATGAAATGAGGCTGAGATGTTGTCGATGACTATGGCAATGAAGGAGCCTGGAAGCAGATCGCGAGAGGTTATTTGCGTGAATTGTCAGGCAGGTATTAATTGAATGTTATATCAGCCTGCACAAAGGCCCTCACGAGACTTTTGTACAAGTATCGAGTACTATTTTGCAGGGTTCCGAATTATTGCGACATTAGCTGCAAGGATATTGCCGATAAAATGGTCAGGGAAGACAGTAGGATAGGGATTCCGGACGGATAGTGGAACTATAGAAAATAAAGTTCAGACCCTTATTCAATATCTTCAGGCTATGGCTATTCGACCGTTTTCTTTATTTTTATTTTATTTATTTATTTCATATCACATACAACAAGAAATTAATCTTTTAAATTACAGTATGTGATTATATGATCATTACAAAAAATAGAAAAGTTATTATACAATAAACTAAAAGTAAAAAAAAATTTTAAAAAAATATCAAAATATTAACAAGTACAAACAAGAATAAAAATATGTGCATATATATATGTAATAATTTAACATTAAAATTTTGAAAATAGCTTTTTTTAAATTGAAAAGCGTTGCCATTAATTTGTAGTTGGTTCGGTAACGAGTTCCACAGCCGTATTGTTTTCGAAAGGACTGCCACTCAGATATTAAAGACTGATATCTTAACTGAATAATCTGTTTTCCTCTGTTCGATCTTGCAAATTGAATTCGATTAAACAAATAAGTTTTAAAACAGAATGAGCAAGGATTATCTGAGATTATGGACCAGTCTGTGGGATATCGGAACCTCTATTTTCAGTATCTACTATTCCATTATTTTCAATCTATTTTACTTAGTCAATTATCACATTTCGTTCATTAGTGCCGTTTTCTCCTCTGTTCGGTTTACCTGCGACACTAAAGGTAGTATGTGGGCAGATATATTATTCTTCACCTGCTTCGCAATTTAACCTATTCTATTTATTTTGCTTTCTGTAAGTAACATTATCAGTAATTATTCTAAATTTTAAATATACATACATACATAATTGGTCATTACAACCCTTCAAGTCAGGATTACGACCTAGCTTCTCACAGCACTTATGTTGTGTGCGTTAATTTTATACATGAGTGGCGGGACCTACAGTTTAAAGTCGACTCTGAACGACAAATTTTTTAAGAAACTTTTCATGGTAATTTTATTTGCTCTCATAGTGTTTGCCAGAAATCTACTGAGAGGAAGTCGCCGAAGAAATATTTTCATATTTTCGTTTTGATGTCTGGCCTGGGATTTGAACCGTGACCTTACGTCTAATAAGCCAACACATTACCTACTAGACAACGGCGACTTGATTTTAAATATAATTTTGAATTTATCAAATACACTTACTATAATATATTTATTACGAATATGATATTTTATTAAAATTGAAGCGTGATATATTGAGAAAATAAAATAATAATAAAAAATAAATATATATGTTTTTTTTAGGTGAAACGACAAAAAAATCAACTTTTGGAGGCAATTATTTTAAGCGATGAAAAACTTACTAAAATCCTAGTATCTACAATTTTAAAATGGAAGTCATTAAAAGTTCTTAAAACCCACTGTAAAAGCTTAGAAATATCATGTAATGGACTTGTTTGGTTATTTACTTGGTTTGCATTTATTTATTTATTTAACAAAAAAAATCTTTACGAAATTCAAATTAATGTGCTCATTGGACTTATATTAGACATCATACTAATAGCAGTTTTAAAATCTATATGCAGACGAAGGAGACCAACTGCACCAAATGACATGTTTGTATTGGGTCCTGATAAATATAGTTTTCCATCAGGACACGCATCGAGAGCTTCCCTTGTTGCCGCCATTTTTATTTGTTTATATCCTGTTCCAAAACTTTTATGGATGCCTTTAATTGCTTGGTGTTTTAGTGTATGTTTATCACGTATTATTATTCAACGTCATTATATCTTAGATGTGTTTGCTGGAGTTATTATTGGATGTACCGAATCTTATTTACTTCATTTAATGTGGATAAACGAGAACACATCAGTCAGTATAATGAACTATATACTAAATGAAGAATATTTTTCAGATGACGAATAGTCAATTCAGATTTATATACATTAATTATTGAAGATTATATGTGTAAATATTATTTTAAATAAGAAAATAATCAAATAAATGTTTTAAATATTTTTTGTAGAAACAAAAGCATTATGTAACTATGTTTACATTCTGTAAAGCAGAACAATATTTTTTATCGAAATTTAGATTTATTATTTTATGCCCTTATCTACAAACACTGAGAACACTTTTTATTTGTGTAAGTATTTCAATTATGTACTTCCTTTCATATGCATTTTTTTTTAAAGATTTGAGTAAAGTTTATAATATTGTATACATAGTATTTTAATATATTAAATATGCTGCTATCAAATCTCTTTTCGAAATATTGGAAACAAGGCTCAATCCGAAAAATAGTGCAAATTCTTAATCCTTTAACTTTCCTGTTTTCGTCTCAAATAACGTGTATCAAACAAGAATTAAACAACTTGGCTTTTTATTTTGACTGTAGTCAGCGATAAATTTTAAGTAGATCTAAAGAAAAAATTATAAAATGGTATATGCCACACATGCACCGTGAAGCACAACTCAAGATACCCCAGATAATCCAGGGTGCTTTTGCACATCTTTTCACAGCTAACCAGTAACGAAAACTTTGACAGTTGAAAAACCCTCATAACATAAAAACGCAGGCCAGTTTTAGACAAAAATTACATTTTTTATTAACTCTCGCCAATATAAAAAACCGACCCAGAAAACTAAAAAAACATAAATAAACAAAAGAGAGTTACAATCAGAGAGGGACAGAAATACTTTTTGGTAATATTTGCTGTCCCTTTCACGACTCGCCTACGAGCTGTCAAATTCCGTTTCGTTACTGGTTAGCTGGGCTTCTTTTGTACTTTAAATTTAGTCGCAGTAAATCTATTGAATCATGTTGAACTATTAGACTTTAGAAGAGAAGCCGAGAACTTTATAATTTAATTCACAGGGTAACCACAGGCGAAACGAGATTTTGACCATTAATCTCGCATTGAGAAAGAGGCAGCAAATATTACCAAAAAGTATTTCTGTCCCTCTCTGATTGTAACTCACTTTTGTTTATTTATGTTTTTTATATTGGCGAGAGTTAATAAAAAATGTAATTTTTGCCTAAAACTATTAATAAATACTAAAAACAACTAATAACAATTTTTAACTTTTTCTTTCAAGAAATTAAAAAATATTGGCAACTTTCAGCAAGAAAACTTTTAATGAGCAGTACGTCTTATTTTGATCTTGTAATATTTAGCTTCTTAATTACCTCTTGCACAAGAAACTATATTCATTGTAACCGAAAATCACCCACATTTAGATTAATATTTAAATATTCAAGAATCTTTAAACTTTTCATTGAAGAAATTAAAAAATATTCCAAATTTTCCCTTTTTTAACACAAAATAAATGTTTATTTACATTTAGTTTTTCTACTTTAACCGCCAGTGTTCACTCTGTATATCTGTTGCTTCTAACACATCTGATTCTCAAAACATTATAACATTTTTTTCTCCCTCTAAGGGCCATTATTACAATAAATTGTTATTACAGATAAATTGTTTATGTCGTTATTATGAGTACACAAAAAGATAGAAGTGATCGTTAAGCTAAAGTTGGTTGAACTTCACATATTATATACAGTCGAACTTCTCTATAGTGAACTTCTATACAATGAAGCTCTCCCTATTATGAATTGATTTCAAACACACAACTTTTTCCGTTCCAATTTCATTGTTTTTGATCTCCTTATAATCACAGCTAACCAGTAACGCATCGGTTTGACAGTTCATAGACCAGTCGTGAAAGAGACAGCAAATATTACCAAAAAGTATTTCTGTCTCTCTCTGATTGCAACTTTGTTTTGTTTATGTTTTATTTTCGGGGTGGATTTTTATTATTGGCGAGAGTTAATAAAAAATTTAATTTTTGTCTAAAACTATTAATAAATAATAAAAACAACTAATAACATTAATAATTTTTAACTTTTTCTCTCAAGAAATTAAAAAATATTGGTAACTTTCAACAAGAAAACTTTTTTATGAGCAGTACGTCTTATTTTGATCTTGTAATATTTAGCTTGTTAATAACCTTTTGCACATGAAACTATATTCATTGTGACCGAAAATCAACCACATTTCGATTAATATTTAAATATTTAAGAATCTTTAAAATTTTCATTGAAGAAATTAAAAAATATTCCAAATTTTCCCTTTTTTAACACAAAATAAATGTTTGTTTACATTTAATTTTTCTGCTTTATCCGCCAGTTTTCACTCTGTATATCTGTTGCTTCTAACACATTTGCTTTGCAATACATTGTAAGATTTTTTTTCTCCCTCTAAGCCGTCCTGCGTTTATATGTTATGAACGTTTTAACTGTCAAAGGTAGCACTACTTGTTATACTTTGCTTATAATGAATTTCCATACAATGAAGTTTTCTATACAATGAATCAATTTTGCAGGTGTAATATTTGACTCACATGCGTTTTTGTCTCCATATAATGAATTTTTCAAACAATTTTTTGTTACGCATACTAACAACTCTGTGTACCGAGAAAGATGCCACATATAATGAGGGGATTCCCAAAAGAGGAAAATAAGAACAAAAAAAAAGAAGAAAGCCACATCAATAACAATTTTGACATCAGTTGCCGGTGTTCAGTGATCGGAAATGACGCAGCGAAGCAGCATTTCTCTTGAAAAAAAAATTATTAATAAAGTTGGAGAAGGATTAAAAAAAAGATGTGGCTAGGCAGTTTGGAATTCTAGAAGACGAGCAATTGAGCACTAAAAGCAAACGGCTTCGAACCTGCCTTTTTGAGGATATTGATTTATTTTAAACAAAAAGTGGGGGAAAAATATAATTTCCGTATAATGAAGTTTCTATATAATGAAGTAATTTTCTGGTCCCGTCAAGATTCATTATAGGGAAGCTCGACTGTATTACTTTCATTATGGCAACTTCAAATTTAAACAAAATGAGCATATACAACAAAAAACGGAGCCCACGGTTGCCACTGCGTTAAAACTCCGGCGCTGCCAGTTTTTGAAAAATTTTATCTGTAAAGCTGGATTCACCCATTGTTTCAGAACAAAATGCTTTTTCCGAAACAAGTTCAGTTTTTTGAGAGTTTGTTCCAAAACGATTCACCCACTTCGAACAATTGTTCTGTAAAAACAAGGTTACCATATGAAACATTTTTGTAAACGATGCGTGTTAGTTTTACAATTAGGCAGCACAGTATCAGATGATCATTTAAATCCATTTTATTTTTAATATTGTTTAGGTTTTTTTAATAATATTCAACAGTTATTTGTTTTTTATAATCAAACGAACAGTATTAAACAACCGATCTCTATTTTATTATCCATACATACATACAAATGTACATATAATACGATGTGGCAGCTCAGTTCAACTTTACTTAAAAAATTAAAGTAGCTGGCAGCACAGTTCGATTGTTTCGGAACAAAAATTAAAATTAAACCAATTCGAGCTGAAATTGTTCCGAAGCAAGCAAGGCAAATTCATATATGGTAGCCGCAGGTCTACAACAAATACAACAATGCAAAAACAACAGGCATTTTGTTTTTGTTAAAGACCTTTAATGTTGTCAAAATAGGAAGAAAAAAAATGGAAAAGGAAAAAAAATGAACAACAACACGCACACGCACAACAAGCACACACAAAAACAACAAAATTTTGACATTAAGAAATAGCTCAGCTGTTTAGATAATCTCACCGGTTACATGAATTCGCTTTGGAAGCAAGCTTACTCTCTTTCGCTCTCTCTCTCAAAAAGAGAAACGTCAAACTACATATAAAAAAAATTGTTTCGGAAGAAAAATTTTGTTCTGAAACGATGGGTGAATCCAGCTTAAGTTGTAATAACGAAAATAAGTTAAAGGTAACTTTCCAGTTCCCTTTAGCTAAAGGTACATTTAACTAACCCCAAGTTTAACGACAAGTTGTAATAATGGCCCTAAGAGGAAAGTTAAGCTGCTGCTTTGAACGTTTTTTAAACGTCAAACGTACCGTATCTGCATGCCTGTGGTTTAATTGCCTTTATTGGAATGAACATTTTTATGAATAACAATGAAATTGTGGAAAATTCAAAAGTAAAGTATACAGTTTTTCGACAGGGTAATTACAATAATGATTTATTTCAATTCATAATATTTACATTGATCTCCATAAGAAAATTACACAAGTTTATAATTGTAGAGTAAATGTAATTACTCCAACACTTCTCCTCATTCACTTTAAATTGCATTTATTATTAAAATAGTTATGGCTTTGTTAGAATATCGGCTATCATTTCTTCCGTTGGGCTGTACATTGAAGTTATACATAATACCTTTCTTGACTAAATCTTTCGTCATTTTGTACTTTGTATTGATGTGCTTTGTTTTAAAAGAAAATTTTTCATCATTCAAAAGACGTAAACAGCTTTGGTTATCGTTGTAGATTGTTGTCGGTTTTCTGTTAGTTGGTGCAAGTCTGTTAAAGTTGCCTTAACCATTTTGCTGCTTTTGATAACGAAATGTATTCTGCCTCGCATGTTGATGAGGCTACGACGGGTTGTTTCTGACAGGACCATGAAATTGTCCCACAATTGTAGAAAAATATTCGGCCGCTTTTTGACTTCCTATCAGTTCTTTCTTCAGCCCAGTTAGCATCTGCATAACCGATTAATTGTTGATCTTAATTTTTGTTGCCCAACTACAACTTTAGATTTGGAGTTGTTTTTAAATATTTTAATATACGCTTACATTGGTTCCAGTCTTCATGTGTGGGTTTTGAAATCTTTTGTGCTAAAATGCTTATAGCTACTGAAACATCAGGTCTAGTATTAACTGAAATATATAATAAGTGGCCAATCAATTTACGATACAAAGGGTTGTTTTCAAGAGTTTCCGTTTCTCCTCCTTATCCGTAACTTAAATCAATGGCTGCCAATTCCTCGGCAGTTTCATCAATATAAAGAGATTGACAAAGCTGGAAATTGCCATCAGCATCTTTTGATATTTCAATGCCCAAATCTGTTTTAAGTCTCCAAGGTTTAGTAAAGCAAAATTTTCAGCTAATTTGCTTTCAATATAATTTATTTGTCCCCTTGTAGAACATGCTAAAATTAGATCATCGATATAGACAATTATGTAATGTAGGACGTTGAGATATAAGATTGAATATTTGCAGGTTTAGAAAGCTCAAGTGAAGAGCTTGGTATGCTTTATTCAATTGAAATATGTAATGCAGGACGTTGAGATATAATATTGAATATTTGCAGGTTTAGAAAGCTCAAGTGAAGAGCTTGGTATGCTTTATTCAATTGAAATTGGTTTGGGAATTATTTCCTCTTTTATACAGTTTTTTTAGCTGATCCGACAATTTCGAATCAGCTCCCTTAATTCTATATAGTACTTAAACTTATTACATATGTTTGGTTGAATGTCTCAATGACCTATATTCTAATAATTAAAAATACAAGAGTTTGTGTGTATGCAGCACGATCCAAGCCCTCAGCCCAACACCAGTAATGCAAATAAAGCATAATTCCCACGCTGGTCAGCGGAGAATACACAACAACAAGAACATGCACTCAATGTGTTGTCGGCCTGAGCACGCGTATAAAGCAGCGGGAGTCAATGCTCAGAATTATGTCAACGACACACTTGTTTATGTTATTTGATACTCATTTGTTTATACATGTTGTGTCGCTGATGATCATTAACCATACAGAACATTGTGCTGGCATAAACGACAGTAGGATCGCGCTACATTAACATATCTTTCCATAAATGTTACCATTTTTTTTTTAATGTTTATTTAATACATATTTAGAATGTAATAGAAACTCCAAATAAACAAAGAGTGCAGTGATTTGAATTTTTTATATATACAAAGTCCCATTTTAAAGAGCTCTCAAGTATAATTTATAATAAAGTTAATATTTTTTTTCTTACTTAATAATAAACTTAAACATAATAATATATATATATAATAAGTTAATTGTAAGCAAAAAGATGTTACCATAATACAAACATAAATCATTTAAACTTTGCTCGAATTTAGCTTCCAAAATGATTTCATGTAAAGTATTATTCCACGATCTTGCCGCTTGTTTTAATCCGTAAATGCTCTTCTTCAGTAGGCACACAACGTTTTCATCACCTTGTTGAAAACCTTGCGGTTGCCTCATGTAAATTGTTTCTGATAGTTTACCATTCAGAAAAGCTGTTTTAGCATCAAAATGATTACCAATCATTTTATTCTTTCTTGCAATTGAAAGCAAGAGTCTGAAAGTTATGTGAGAAACCACTGTGGCAAAAACTTCATCATAGTCAATTCCGTATTTCTGTGAAAACCCTTGAGCCACGTGGCGAGCCTTAAAACAATATATATCATCATCCGCATTTCGCTTAATTTTATAAACCCATTTACTTCCTATGGGGATAGCTTTTTCAGGTAAAACTACCAAGTCCCATGTTTGATTAATTTTCATCGACTCCAATTCTTCCTGCATGGCAACCAACCATTGCTCTTTTTCTTCCCTCTCAACCGCTTCCTGGTATGATTTAGGTTCTTTAAGCTCCCTTGTTAACCAAATTCCATCTATCAGTTTTCTAGGCTCTTTACATTTGGTCTGCCTGCTTAAAACTCTAACAGTATTTGTTTTTAATTCGGAATTTACTTCAGCACCCACAATATCATTGATGATTGCTTTCTCATCATCGGCCTTAACGGAGTTTGCATTCTCCTCCTCAATCAAGAAAGGGTTAAAGTTACGATTGGTTTGACTTAAGAGATCAAGTGATATTTCTGTGTCATCAGGATTTGAATATTATCTGTAAAACGGACATCACGACTAATGACTTGAATTGACGTACTATTATAGCAACGAAAAGCTTTAAAGTTGCTATCGTAACCTAAGAAAATCATTTCTACCGCTATATTGTCTAACTTACGCCTTTTTTCAGTATGAATGTGTACAAAACATTTGGATCTAAAAATATGAACTTCTTTTAAACTTAGTTTTGAGGCGAACCATAATTCATATGGTGTTGAATTGATTGTTTTTGTAAAAATGCTATTTTGAATGTAATTAGCAGTTGTGACAGATTCCCCCCAAAACATATACGGTAAATTGGCATCAATGACCATACACCTAGCCATTTCAATTAGGGTTCTGTTCTTTCTTTCCGCTTTCCCATTTTGTTGGGGACTGTAATGATATATCTTCTTCCAGGCGGCGTAGCAGTCTGAATTGGGCCACAAACATCACTGTGGATCAACTGTAATGGTTCTGTAGTGTTGCTTAACGATTCCTTTGGAAATGGAATTCTTGTGAACTCTCCTTTAACACAGGTCTCGCAAATTTCCTTAATATTGCATGCAACAAACCTTACATCATCAACCAAATTTTCAGAAAACATTTGTCTAGTAGTTAAAGGATCACGGTGACCTAGCTTTCGATGCCACTGATGAATGCAACTCTCATTATGTTGCATTATAATATTAGCAAAGAATATGGATATAAAGAATGCGCATTATGTAGAAGTAAAATTTCTTATGGCGGGTTGTAACATTACGACCCGCTCTCACCAAAATCTTTTTAAAAAATCATTTCTTGCTATATGAAAAACTACAAAACCAATTATCCTTGTTTAATAACACTGGGAACTCGTCTAATGATATGTCACAACTAATTAATACAATCTCAAATTGTGTGAAGGAATCAACTGTTGAAAGAATTAAAAAACTAAACTGAAATATCAAATAACACCCTGGATAAACGAAAACCTACGCTCTCTGATGGCTCTGAAAGATAAACTTCTTGAAAGGAGGAGGAAAAATGATAAAAACTCGGACATCAAAGACAAATTAAAACGTCTGAGCCGTATTATCAAAATTGCTTGCAAAACCTGTAGGAATAATTATTATCAAATCAGCCTTAACAGATTGCATCACGACCCTAAAAAGTGTTGGAATTTCTTGAATGAAACCCTTGGTAGAAATACCAAACAAAAACTGCAACTAAAGAATGATAAGGATGAATTTATTATGGATGATAAGCATAAATGTGATGTACTAAATAAATATTTTCTTGAAATTTCTGAGGTCTTGAATAGAGGTATACGTGTTACTCCAGGCGACAGTTTTAACCACTTGCTAACCTTACGCCAGTGTGATAATCAATTTAGGTTTGAGCACACGACCAATGAAGAATTATTAAATATAATCTCAAATTTGCAGATGAACAAAAGTCCAGGTTACGACTGTATAACCAGCAATGTTCTTTTCAAATGTAGAAATATAATAATTTCATTTTTGGTAAACAATTTCAATAACATTATTAACTCGGGAACTTATCCAACGGCCCTGAAAATTTCAAGAATAACGCCAATACCAAAAGAAGCCATTGCAAGTACTGTCGACAAGTTCAGACCAATAGCATTACTGCCTACGATTGATAAAGTGTTTGAAAAGGTTCTACATAGACAGTTATCAGAGTTTCTGGAACAAAACAATCTTCTATACATAGATGGGCACTTTGCAGTACCAGTAAAATTTCAGTAAAAATTGATTTTTACTGATTACTGAAAAAAATTACAGTATTCAGTAAATTTTTACTGGTAATGAAATTTAGATTGCATTACCAGTAAAATTTTACTGGTTACTGAAAAAAAATCAGTATTCAGTAAATTTTACTGGTTACTGAAAAAAAAATCAGTATTCAGTAAATTTTACTGGTTACTGGAAAAAAAATCAGTATTCAGTAAATTTTACTGGTTACTGAAAAAAAATTCAGTAAGCCAGTAAATTTTTACTGATTACTGAAAAAAATCAGTACCAGTAAATTGAAATCCATTATATATTACCAGTAAATTTTAAATTATCAAAAAATTGTCAACATTTCTAATAGATGTTATTAGTAGAAATAGAGAGTATATATTTGTAAAAAACAAAAATTAAAATAATGTCTAATATGAATTTAAAAAAAAGATGTAGCACATTGGGTTTGAACCGACGACCACCCGATTTCTGATCGCCGTTGTACTCACAACACCACCGAAATATTTATTTAAGTGTGTTGTTTCTAATACTAATTTATTTTTTATTCGTGTGAAAAACAGTTCTAAAAATAAATATATAGGTTTTTACTTTCAAATTAATGGTTCTTGTATTCAAATTAAATTTTTTAAAAGTCAAACACAATTTTTTGCAACACAAATTAAATTTTTTCATTTCAAATTAAATCGTTTTCATTTTAAATTAAATTATTTTTATTTCAATTTATTTAACTTCGATTTAAATTTTCTGTTTATTTGGCCAAAAATTTAAAAATTAATTTTACAATAATACGATGGTCCTTGATAATGCATAAAACTCAAGAAGTAAAATATAAGGTTGCAGAGTCCGGGCATATTTTAACATTTCTTCCTCCTTGCTCACTTATGCTTAATCCAATAGAAGTTTTTTCTAAAACAAAGCCACATGCCCGAAATTTATTGGCTGATCGGGACATTAATTTGGTCCTGGTAACAATAATTAAATAATCAGTAGAAACGGTAACACATTCAGATTGTAACATTTATTATCTCGATATGACCATGAATTTGTCATTAGCTGCATCTAGAGAAATGTTGCAATAAAACCCGTGCAAATATTAAAAAAAAATGAATTGAGCAATAAGTTTATTTTTATTTTATTTAGTAAATTTTTAGTCAAATAAACAAAAAAATTAATTCGAAGTTAATAAATTTAATTTGAAAAAAAAAATAATTTAATTTTAAATAAAAATAATTTAATTGGAAATACAAAAACTTTAATTTTAAATAAAAAGAATTTAATCTGAAATGAAAAAAAAATTATTTTGTGTTGCAAAAAGTTGTGTTTGACTTTAAAAAAATTTAATTTGAATACAAAAATCGTTAATTTGAGAGTAAAAACCTATATAAATAAATAGGCAAATTGACAAAAAGTAACTGTTCAATTTATCTACAAGAAACCATTCTTTACCTGGCCGAACAAGACACGACGACCAAGTGCTTCAAGACTCACATTGCAATAAAAAATTTGTTTCCTAAATGCAATACCACGCCCCTGTAGAGCGATTATTTTCATTCGCTGGAATTGTAAATCGTTCAAGAAGGCAGAAACACAGCGATGCAAATTTTGAAATGTTGGTCTTAAGAAAAGCTAACGGTGGACACTAATAATAATTTAGTGTATTTGAAATTTTTTTTAAGTACATATGTTCATTAAATTCCTATTAAGAGAGTGAAAGTAAAAAATATGGAAAATTTCTAATTTAAATCATCAAAAACTATATAGTAAATAAAAACTTTATTGTAAAAACTTGTAAAAAAAAAGGTACATGTATAATTTTTGATTAGTCGATATTGTAAACTATTTTGGTTTTAAATTGTTCTGACAATAATGTAAACAAAAGGTAATTCAAAATAGAACTTGTAATAATTTGCAACGATAAAAAATGTTGACAATTTTAGTTTTTTGTTCTTCTTGCAAGTTTTTTGAGGTAATGAATGCTTTTCCAGTAACAATTGTTAATAATTCAGCTTATTGAACAGAGCAAATTTTATTCGAATCCTTGAACTGAAGGCAATTTTTCCAGAAAATAATTCTACTAACATGTAATTAATAAATTTTACTGATACTAATTTTTTTCAGTAATCAGTAAAAATTTACTGACTTACTGAATTTTTTTTTCAGTAACCAGTAAAATTTACTGAATACTGTTTTTGTTTTTCAGTAACCAGTAAAATTTACTGAATACTGATTTTTTTTTCATTAATCAGTAAAAATTTACTGGTAATGCAATCTAAATTTCATTACCAGTAAAAATTTACTGGTAATGCAATCTAAATTTCATTACCAGTAAACATTTACTGAATACTGAAAAGCTTAATGCATTAGAATTATAATGCAGTATGCCCATGTATGCTTCTATATAACCTACAGTTTGGATTCAAAAAGGGTTGTGGAACACAAGAAGCAGTCGTATACGTCGTTGATTACATTTGTGAAAACCTTGATAATGGTTACGGTGGTGTAGGAGATATTTTCTACGATTTCTCAGAAGCATTTGACCTTGTTGACCATGAAGTCTTACTTAAGAAACTTCCATATTATGGACTACAAAATGATGCAGTAAAACTGTTAGAAAACGACCCCCAGAACTTTCGCCTAAAACACACTATATTTTCCCTAGGAGCCAGTATGAATTACTGACATTTGCTCCAAAGATGAAGACCCCTGCACCCGAACCTGTCTCCATCTTGATTCCTCAGTAAAACAGCCCAATCATCGCAGAGTTTATCCGCCCCTATCCCGACGTCCCTATCATGTATTATCACAATTGACATATCGCAGGAATGAATTTTCCCGTCAGTTAGTTCCTTCAGCAGTCCCGAGTGACCCACCCTACAGGAACTCACCAGCGCACTAGACATCTAGTTGCCACATTTCTCACATACTCCTCAATCTGAAGCATGAAGTATAGCTTCCAGAACTGCCTGAGGCGTACTTCTACTGCCAACTGTGATGCATATTGCTTTTAGTTCTCAAAGCATTGCACCATACCGTGCATCTATAGGCAAGGACAGGTCTAACAACAGGGGTCCAATTTACCATACACGGTTTAAGGCCCTAATTGCTACCGATGGGATTTCTACACATGTAGTATGCATGGAATCCTTTCCTGAATAAAACAATCTCGACGACAACTTAGAGTCAAGTATAATTACTAAGTTTTTCGCCCTATCCGTAAGTCTATACATAACTCCATCAAGAACCAATAGTCTATAAAAGACCGCCTTATACATATCTCCGAGTGAATAAAACCACTTTCATCTTGTCCGGATTATTCTCCAGACCCTTATTGGAAGCCCATGAAGACAAATTCCTTAGTATCGGTGCATTACCTCATTAATGGTGGGCAGATATACCTCCCTGACTAGGACTACTATATAGTCGCCATAGGCGACGCTGTCAAATATCATCAACATGGCATTGACCGCAAGTAATCTCAGTAGTGTGAAAGGAACACCCTTTGTGGTTAAAAAAATATTTTAAGTAATCTTTTATCAAAAATAAATCGTCGGCGGGTTTAATGGTTATCTCCAGAAAAATCCCCTGGGGAAAATATTTGTATCCCCTTTTTGGAGAAAAAAATCTCCTGTTTAGGAGTAAATCTCCGGATCTGGGAGCACTGATATACAAATATCATTTCAACTGTCAGTTGTTCAGCGGCGTCAACGCGCTATTATTTTCTACAACTTTGATTTCTCTTTATAAAACGATTTTTACACGTTGTTTGCAGTTTTGTGGTTTTAATTAAAAAATTATACGGTTTAGGCATGTCTCTATTATTTCAAGAAAATTGTTGGGAAAAGTCTCGGTTTGCTAAAGCAGAGAAACAATACCATGAAATGTTAAGCAAGGTAAATTTAGAAATGTGTATTTTATTCTTATATAATCCCAACTTTCAATTTCATGCTGCTAAGGATCTGCACGTGAAATCGCAATCTTTCGCAAAAAAAGAACGCCAAGAATCAATAAAATTAGCTACTGAAATTCCAAGAGATAAATATATAAAGCCTAAGAAAAATTTGAGGAGAATATATTCCGCAGGATTTCGTGAAGTAATTATTGCTTTTAACTTAAACCACAAATTTTGGTAGAAAAAATTGCTTTTTTAAACGAGAAAAACGTTCTCATGTACATAATTAATTTAATTCATTTTCCCCTACATACTATTTATTATTAGCATTTTTATTAAACAGTAAGTAAATATCGGCAAACCTAGATTATGTAGGTGGATGCCATTAATATACAGACATAGACAGAAATAACGCACTTAAAAGTAACAACATAACATTAAAAGTAGCAACATAAATTAATAATTTTATATATTGATTGAAGTTGTTCTAATAATACATATTTTTCCTCCTACAGAAGAAGTATTTTGATCCAACGCAGACGACGAGCCACCCAATGTATCGCCACCACTTGTGTCTGTAGTGGTATTATATTGTATGCATTAAAATGTTGCTGTGGTAAGGAAGGAAAAATATGTATTATTAGAACAACTTGTCAACGTAATTAGGATAAAAATGAAGCGGTCGTTCAACGGCATTCAACGATTTTGGAAGTCACATTTGATAGCCTTTTTAGGTCCTCTTTTGCGAAGTAGGAAAAAGGTCATCTAACAAGGAAACTGCGTTGGCTACGTACAAATTAATTGATCGAAAAAAATGAAAACCAACCAAAACCCTGCCTTTAAGAACATCATGCTCTGCGTACAGATGGCCTCTTTGGATCACCTGCACGAAGAAACGGTTATCGTGGTCTCGTAGATCCTTATGTTTTTATTGTTTGTTTTATACTTGCGGTTCTTCGTAATAAGTTGGTTTTGTTTTCCAGTTGTTTAGTTAAATAATCTAATCGTTCCTATTTATTTTTTAAATGTTTGCAGTTTGTTAAAAGTGTGATTGCTTGATTAAAAAAATTGTTGATCAAAATGTTTAGAAATGTATTTGGGAGTGACTTATTTTATATATGAAAAATGCGATAACTGAAATGTAGCTATAGAAAACGAGGAAAAATTTTAGTGATACCACTGATGAAGACGTAATCATCTGTTCATCTTTTGTTTCAATTGAATTTTTTTCACGTTTTCATTAGAGTAGTCTATATTGTCCCATTTTCTTAACGGTGGTACGCGCCGCACTATAAGGCGTGAATGTGTTAAAACAAAAATTTATTTCTTTTTTAAAATTTTCGGTGGTTCTTAAAAGAACCGATTAAATTTTGAGACGTCTTTTTATGTATGTATTGCTAAAAGAGAAAAAATTACGTTAATTTTTTAATTTTATAAATTTATTTTCATACTTACAGAAGGAGAGATTTATAATTTAATTTTTAGCATCTTCTTGAAGCCCATAATGCGTTGCTTTGCCTTTTGACCATTCAGGCGCTTGTTTAAATTACGGATACGAAAATGTATCCTACTTTTAAAGAACAACTTTTTAACGTTTTCCGGCAACTCAATTACTTGGCTTCTCTCGATCAGGAGCTTGTGAAGGTTACGAGAATGTAAAATATTATTTCCGTTAACGTTATAAAATATAAGTTCTAGTTGTTTAAGCTTTGAAACAAATTGTTTTTTCGGCTTTTTCAAGTAACCTTTTGACACCACGTATGTATATGAATCTTGATGACATTCATATTCTACAAGATTTAGCTTTCGAATCACATAGCTATGTATTCTAAAGCATCCTCTTGTAGAATACCAATGTCATCTAGATCCGAATCGTCTAGGTCTAGGTTGTTATGCTCTTCTATTTGTTCTGGCTCTGTATCGTCGTCATTAAGTACGACTCCACTGTCTAGTATAGTGCTGGTATTTAAAATGCTGCATTGATTGTCAATGGAAAGCCAATCTGTTCGTTCTTCCTCCACGTTTACATTACCACTAAGGTATTCGGTATTTCGTGCTGTAATTTTAAAAATACGTATACATAATTTGGAATATAAAAAATTATAAACATTATCTACGGACAAACTTACCTAGGATATATTTCCGAAGTCGGTATTTGAATTCTTGAGGAGAAGGATGATCATTCAGCCCACCTTTACTCCGTATGGCTCCAAAAAAATTCTCAATAAAATCCTGATTCAGTCTGTATGTCAGAATGTACGTCATGTCGTATTTTTCGACGTATTTGTGAAGCATTTCTACAGCCGTGTTGGTCATTAGTATACCTTTTTGAAAATATTCCAATGATTTCTTCTGCGGAATTATTGGGATCGACATTGACTTTGTCATACGAGCCAATGTATCCCTTTACCGCTCATGTGAAATTCCGTAGGGTTCCTACATAAAATGGAATGAAATATATGCACTATCTACAAATATTGTACAAAACATTACCTTTCCAGGATATGTGAAGTTATTCAGTTTAGAGTTGAGAACATCGAACCAGTCATTAACTAATTGTATAAATTCTGCAGACTCTATGGGTTTATAAATATCCATTCCTAGGGAATAACACCGTCTAATGGCATTGGCTGTAGTGTTCGAAAATAGCTGAGCAGCTAATTTTACTTTTTGCCTTCCTAAAATTACAAAGTTTTTAATGTATTAATATATTTTTTATCAATAAAAAATCGTCAAAACTACCTGCCCCTTTAACGGAAATATGTTCTTCGCTTATTTTATAAGTTATTGACATATCCGATGTTGATGTTAGTCCAAGTAAGTCGGAGATTGTACGAGGACTAAGGATGGTGTTGTTAAAGATTAATCCGCTATCCAAATAATGGTTACGGATTAACTTTAACAAATGCGGCGCATCAAAAAAAGTAAAAACTTTTTCGTCCGTGTTAGTTGGGTTTTGAAACCATGGTTTGTTTATCTTCCGAAAAATAATGTATATACATATAAGAAATTAATTTTATTTTAATTGTTAGTAATAATATGAATGAGAGAATCTGTAATGAATGATGTGTTAAATAATGTAAAGGAGTTAAAATCTAGGAACTAAATTGAAATAATGAACGTAAACGCAAACAAAGACA